>JAAXYW010002949.1:0-13281 GCA_036851895.1 Orthonychiurus folsomi | reverse complement strand
ATTTAGCCATGCTTTTCATCATCCGTATTCCTTTGTCAAATCAATCAACCTCAATATTTTTATCAAACATTTACCACTAAACTCCTTACTAAATCGATTAATCCCGGAGCCCTGACACAATCTGGACAACTGTCGCGCCTACACTTACTACGCAAAATGATATGATGAAGTCAGGGAAATTTACAAATATGTAAAACTTTGATGCACGATTTCTAGGACTTTTCCATCCCAAGTGTTGTAACTTTAAATCCACCGACCGCTCTTACAACTAAGCAGTATGCTATTTAATGTAATGTGCTTGGCTTTAGATTTTGGTTTGGGAAATTCTACAAAATCCAGTCTGGCCTCATTTTTCATGGAATCTTGACAACACTATTGCTGCTTACTGCTTAGCAATTTTGTGTAAATCCTTATAATCGCATCGTGCCGATCGGTGTTTTCTGAGAAAATTGGAAATTAAGCCGGACGCATCACCACAACACATGCATTGCTTTCACCAAACGAGCTATTTTAGCTATTTAATAATATGCATGCAAAATATAACACGTCTTTTGGCTAAGCTACTCTGATTGCTAGCTTTTTTTACAAGTTGCTAAATTAAAAGGCAATTTCCACTAGAAAGAAAAAAGGGTCAATAAAATAATTCAAAACTGTACCCCCTGAAGAAGGCCTCAGCTCGAAGCCGAAAGCTTGGAATTAAATATTTTGTTTCTACCAATGGCATCCGTTAAAACCATTCAAGCTCCAAATAATAATTCGAAAGCCAACTTCAGAGTGACCTACCTTCATCGCCTAAAGTTTATTCATTAATAGATGCATTGTCACACACTTACGCATATTGTTGTTTTGTTTTCAGGAAAGTAAAGCGGGAACATGGTTCAACCTGAGCTTGCAATCGTACCAGCCATTCCTGTACAATTTCAAATCTAGCTCTGATGAAAGTGAAGGCATTTCAAATGTCGAATTCAATACTTCCATCGGCTGCTTTGGAGGTGGTTGCCTTCTACTAAAAGATACTGGAAATATTGCTGACACTGCTCTCAAGACTAATTACTTTCCGGCAATTTCATCAGCGTCGAAATACAAAATGTCCGGTTTAAGTACTTTTTACTGCATTTAACAAAAATTTGTAAAATGATGTCGTCTGTGAACAGATACATCCCGCTGGATATAACTTTGAAAAAATATCGACCACCTTCACCCAAAGATAAAGAGGTTATTGCTCTACTGGTCATCTGGAAAAAGTTAGATGAATCAAAAACTGACAAGTCAAGCCAATTAAGAGTTTGCGTAGAAGTGGACAACCGCCAAGGCGTTCAGTGGTACGATATTTATCATTCTCAATCAGAGAATTCTACCTGGAATAAAGAAGCAATTTTAATTGTATTTTGTTCTCTTCCAGCACGGAATATGCAATGACGCCCGGCAAGTCAGATTTAAGCCAGGTTACTTTTCTCAAAAAAGTTCCACTTCTAGAGTTCATTATTCCGGGATTATCAAGTAGCTCCAGCCTTAGCGAATTGCTAAACATTTCGAACGCTAGCACCACATGTGGACAAGAATTTGACGGCTGGGAACTCGGGTGAGTGAAGAGTAGATAAATTATTCTATTCTACAGTAGAGGCCAAAAATATCCGGACACCCTCAAAATCATTTTCTCCGGTGCGTTTCGTGACATAAAAATTTCAAACTTTGCACATGCCTAGAAAAAGCGATTTCCGAAATTGGGCCATGTTCCATTTGCGGACATCAATAAAAGGTCAAAGGTTAAAATTCTGACCAAAAAAGTACTTTTTCAACATGACCAGAAATTATTTTTCATACCCGTTTTATTTTTTTGTTAAGTTGTTCAAATTCAGAACATTTTAATGCATCAACCAACTCTGTGCGATTTTTCTGGAATTAATTATGAGTTTTTGAAAAGTGGAGAAAGGGGTCTATGGTTATGAACCCTTAATGCAGTCCCTAGAAGGATGACTTTCTCTTCACTTTTCAAAAATTCATAATGGAATGTGCAAAGTTTAAAATTTTTATGTCACGAAACGCACCGAAGAATATGATTTTGAGGGTGTCCGGATATTTTTGGCCCCTACTGTGTATTCTTCTATAATATTTGTATTGAAATTCTGTGAATCAGATCATAAATTAAATGGCATTTAATTACACAGGTGCGTACTTATCCAGCCTGGACATTATTCCTCAATGTCTGACAGTGAGACGGAAACTTTAAATGGGATCTTCTTGGGAAATGATGGAGAGATTTGTGTTGGCTATTTTGCGTTGGCAAAAATTGATGCGGGCTCAGGTTAGATATTAGACTCCAGTGAGATGATCATTTTAATTCAATTTTTCTAACTACCTATCCTGTCAAGCAGGCCTTCCAGATTAGCTTATACTGTTTTATGAAGCAATTTCAGCAAAATTGCCACATGAATTTAATTTAGTCGATTGATCCTGATTTAATCTATCCTGTCTACTAGGACGTATTTTTGGCGTGCGTGATAATATGCATAATGTAGACAACATAAATAAATTTCGTATTACGCTAAGCAAATTGGTCGAGGATTTCATTTATTTGCGTTGCTGTTATGCGAACAAACATATAAGCACTGATCCAAATGTAATGAATTCCCAACTTTCTATACTCTTTCTTAATTATGACACGCGACTGAAAGTTGTTAGCATAATAATTTCAAACTGAAACCATTCAATGCAACGCATAATTTACTTGATGCTTATCTATCGTCTACCTTACACCTCTTGTAGGAAATTGTACTGCCCACATGTGTCTAATTTTCTCTCAGCTAGGATACCCCATTTGATTCCAATAGATTCTGAGAAGTTCTTTCGTTTGTTTTAGAATGAGAGTTAAAGGTATTTATATTTTGCATTTTCGTGGTTCCTTCCATCCAATTTCAAAGGAAAAGTGAAATCTAGAAGCATTCAAAGGCTAGGCAAGACATATTATTTTAAGTAACGCAGGAAAGGAATGTGGAATAATGGACTCTGCATTCACACACACACGGTTTCGTGCATGAGTGTTTATATTGAGTTTCTAAAGCACAGAAGCCCGTAGGCAATGAAAACTGAAGTATTTTGACTGGCTTTTAAACATTGATAAAATGTTGAACTCCAAAGTCCCACACTCTGATATCTAACTCAAAGAGATGCTCGCACAGAATGCCAGTATTTCGGTAAAATTGCGTTTTAAGAAAGGACAATGCAGTAAACAGTATAGCCGAAGGAACAATCAACCTGCCGTTTGATTATTTGGGTGCACTGGAAGGTAGAAAGCCACAAGCCCAATCAGAAAAATAGCTGTGAGAACACTCAGAGAAACGACAGCGCTTTGCGTGAAGAGTTGTTGCCCGAAGTTGAAGCAAATGAACCAGAGGAATACCAAAATGATTCCCATAAATGATACAAAAAACATTCCAGGCTCTGGGCCGCGTGGACCACTCCTTGCTCCATAACGTTGGGTGGGTGTTTGACTTCCTCCACTTTGATTTTGCTGGCTTGGCTGAGGTGCAACAATCAAGCAATGAACAACGCACTGGTCAAAAATCCCAGACTCCCGAAGAGTTTTGTTGTCATTGTCTAGAACTCGGCCGTTGAAAATCAGTCTCACAATCTTGTTTTCGCTTAGTTCCAGCGAAAAATGGCGTCTAGAATACAAACCATAATGGAAAATTATAAGAAATAGTATACATAATATAAAAGGCCGAGGCCTTTAACTCACCTTTTGAAGTCAACAATTTTTTCGTTGAATTGCGTTGAGACTTCCTTCTGCGTGTCGTTCAGGAATTTCAGGGTGAATTTCACATCATCGTGTAACTCGGGGGAGTTAGTATTCGGGACAAGATTTTGTGCCGTCTGAGCACCACCCAATTTGTCGCTATTGTCCATGTCAGTTGTGACTTCACTATCAAAATCTAATTCTCTTAAACTACTATCACTATAACTTCGCTCCAGCACACGGCATGAGTCCACTGGCGCTCCTTCGCCAGATTCGTCCCTTTCTAGCGAACTTGAATGGGTTGGGTTATCACCGTTGGACTCACTTGTCACGAATGGGACCTGGGAACTTATTGTTTCAGGGGGATTCGGGCTATCAGGATTCCGTGTAGTGCTATCACTGTCGCTTGCTAGACCAATCGGAGCTACCAAAGAAGGGTTTGACGGTGTAGTTGGATTACCGGGATGATATATTCGATGATAAACAACAAGATTCGGCCCTTGACTGAAACGAGATCTTAGTAGTGGTCTTGTTGGTAATATGGGACGAGTAGATGCTCGACGGCGTAAAAATCCGAAGAACAGGGATCGTGTACCATGGAGCCCAAGTACAGGCCCCTGGTTTACCGCTGGGGTTGACTGCTCCGATTCTCGGGGTACCTGGTGGCTAGCTTCTCTGACTTCGATATTGGCATCTATTGTAGTGGCCCGTACTGATCCCCTTGTGATTTCTGGAGTGTAAGGAGAAGCAGTTAAAACACGAACATCAGACAAGCTCTGCCTTCGCCCACCATTGTTAAGAGTTGTTCCTTGGATGGTAATAATAAATGGGGGTCTTGGAGGAGAGGGAACTAATTGTGGGATGTCAGTTGAACGCCAGGCAAAATATGCTAGGATAAAAAATGTGAGTGTAGCCAAGCCGAATGAAACCGTTAAAGTTTCGTGCTCTGCCCAGTAGATCACGAATTCTAGAATGTCTCTGAGAATGATGGCAAAGCTCCACAAGTCCAGTAGCATAATCTTGAGGAGGAAAAAGATCGAGAGCAGCAGAAGAAAATCAATTTTGAGGCCGGTCTTTCCTCATTGATGGGATCAATCAATGCAGTTGGTGATGGAGCAACAGCAACAAGTTACAGTACAGTACAGTTATGGCCTGACTCGGGAGACGGGTGTAAGTGACCTGAAAGCAATAATTGAATGACAAATGTGTTGCTTGTAATTTTGAAAAAGCATGAGCAAATGTGTTGAACAAGTCAGCATTCAGAACAATATTTGCATTAAATTGGCTGAAAAGTTCGCAAGGTGCAGCAGAAGAAAATCAATTTTGAGGCCGGTCTTTCCTCATTGATGGGATCAATCAATGCAGTTGGTGATGGAGCAACAGCAACAAGTTACAGTACAGTTATGGCCTGACTCGGAAGACGGGTGTAAATGACCTGAAAGCAATTGAATGACAAATGTGTTACTTGTAATTTTGAAAAAGCATGAGCAAATGTGTTGAACAAGTCAGCATTCAGAACAATATTTGCATTAAATTGGCTGAAAAGTTCGCAAGGGAACGCGTTCAAATATGGGTTTTACATTAATGGATTTAGCATTACATAAAGTTAAACTGTCATACGGGCGTTACGGGGTTTACGACATTCATTCTCTCTCTTAAATATTTGTTAAAGTAAGGTTTTCTTACTGGGAGGTTGGTATTGAAGTCTAGCGCAGCCGTCAATATTCACCAATCACGGATTAAATTTCAATTACGTGTGCAGTTCCGACGCCATGCCATTTATCACAAGAACAACGCCCTGTGAAATTTAAATGGGTTAACAAATTAAGGATCCACGTAACTCAGTTCGTCAATTCAATCTCCAAAATCATTAACCAGGTTCAAGTCAGTCAAAAAACAAATAAATATAGTATAAATTATTCAAGCCTACACGTCCAAACTCACTGACAATCTTTCCATTCCTGGGTCCTGGGTGCAGTCCAAATAACTATGCCTCCAAACAGTATAACACTGTGTCTTTACTCATTCCAAGCACTCACCTCAAGAAAGACAATATTTCTAGTATACAATATTCGTATCTTAGTCAATGCTTAAAACATTCGATTGCGATTAAAGTACCAATTCTTAGTATGACCAATCAGAAAAAATAGGAGGATATGTACTGTATGTAGGAAAAACACGTACAACTAGTCGTTGGACTTGATTTTGGATGGACTGGTGTTAATTGCACTTGATGTGTCCTTGTGCCTTGCCCTACCACTTTAATCAACCTGATTCAAATGTCGCCGTGTTATGTTGGTGTGTGGAGTCATGTGCAATATTTCTATGCATGCAATACCAATCCGCCACAGTACACGTAAAAGTTAATGCATAATCCACTACACCAAATGATGCAATAAAAAACTGCGAAAGATCCATTCCATTTACGTACATGTAGAATTGCATCTCCAACCACAGCAATCAAATAACAATTTTCATTTTCCCTGACTGCTAACTAGCTCTTGATGACAAAACCTTATGTCATAAACTGAACTGTACAGTAAACTAGCTGGGGGTAATCAGCCTACGGCCATCATCGGCCAGTCCAGTAACTAGTTAGTATCGAAATCAAACAAAATAACAGTCAATTCCACACTCACACTTACGATTCATTGGGATTCTGAGTTAATCCAAAACATTAATACAATTGATGATGACTTCTTACCTTTCTGGGGTCAATATCAGACTGACGTGACACGATACTCTTCCAACTGACCTCTCCTCGGTAATGACAACACTATAAATATCACTCTGTTGGTTGAAACGCTCCTAACCTCTAATACCTATGCTGGAAAAGTTTGTTATTCCAAGTATAGGGTAGAGTAGAGACACAGAGATTAGTGGAGCCTAATGATGATATCAGTTGTTGTGGTAAGTTAGACAAGGTAGGTGGAATTAGTTCTTCCTTCGTCTACAAATTTGAGCATGCATTTAATGCATGCCTAGCTTTGGCCGAGTGAAAACTACGTGTGCTTATGGATTTGCCTTGCCAAAAAAAAGAAGTGTGCCGTGTGCGGTGCGAGGGATGACGTGCTGCGCTTATGCACCTGCCATGCTCCCACCATGCATTTCAATGACCAACCATAATATGCGATGCCGTTCCATTCGCATTCTCCAGTTTTTCCAATCTGAATTGTAATAGATCTGCGACAAACTTGGTGTATATGACTATTAGTTTTGTTAAAATATAATTTAATGTATGACTGCTGGGACTGGTCGTAGTGGACTGGAATCTATAGTATTCAGCAAATTTTAATCTCGAGAATAGTCTATCTTTCTATTTCTTAAGGATTTATTCAAGTCAAAAAATTACCACGGGCATGTTTGTAGCCAACATCTTGATAATTACGAAGAAGTTGGTAAATTACTAGTACTAAAAAAATCTTTCGGCCTTTAGAAGGCGACAGTTAAGATTTAAGATGAGATACGCCGGCATCCAAAGATGAGTGATCAAAATTTTCTTTATCGTTGAAAATGTAATGCGGTACTTCTTATTTGTACGTCTCTGTGCTTTCCGAACTTCATCATCATGCTTATCTTTTCTTATGGCTACATCATATCACAATTGAAAGCAGCGCAATATATTATACATTGACTAAGACACGAACTTAGTATCGGCCATCAATCTTATATTTATGAATATTATATTTAGTTCTTTCACATACATCACATTCACAATCGCGTTCGTCACATCGCATCGTAGACCACCGCCAACGTATGCACAACTATTAAGTTAGGCTAACTAGAAGAAATTCAAATTTGCACAGCTTTGAGCTTTCTGAATAATACAAGAAAAAGTAATGTAATAAAGAGTTCTATTTTCAATTATTTTGGTACAATTCACTCGTCGCGTCGCGTCGCTTGGATTGCAAATTTAAAAAATGAATTGCAGAATGTTTTGGTGATTGCTGTTTTTGCGAATTGGATGAGAAGAGAGAGGTTGGCCACCTATTGATGGATGTGAGGGTTGGTAGTTGTATTTTGGTTACTCGGAGGTGTACGTATTTTGGGATCTGCGTTTATGTGGTGATCTCCGTGCTCCCTCGCGCCCTGCCGCAACATAAGAAAATTCCCTCACTCCAATTCCTCCACCTCGTTTTATAATACTACACGCACACTTACCAAATACAAATAATACGCAGCTCATTCAGTGGAGAGTGGACTCAGTCATGGCAAATTAACATTGATTGACAATCTCCGAGGCACGAGGCGTGCAAACGACGCATAAATACGAGTGACGAAGGTCAATTCTCCAGCCACCAAGACACCTAGTAATCCAATCCAGGAAAGGGTTGGACCCTTTCTATGTCTTTGCAATGCAGCCCATAGGCGAGGTCAATTATTTTTGACCCAACAATACGTACGTTTACGAATCTCACCTTGAATCGCAGCAATCATTGGGAGAAAAGTGCATTTTGAACACTGACTGGGATTTGTTGATCTCAGAAGTTTTGTCGGTTTGCCATTGACCCTGTGTGGAATTCAATAAAATGTCTATATGAAAGACACCTCCAAGGCCCTGGGATGGCAGTCACGGAAGTTTGAGACAATCCAGGTCCAGGCAATTGGAAAATTGAGGGTGAAGAGACAGAGGCAGGTCAGTCCGATGGGCAGTTAGCTAAAATCAGCTTAATATGTAATAAACTTAATGTATGCATGTGGTATCTAGTTAGGTAGAGTATATTTGTGACCTACCTATCACTGACTCTGTTCTTTACTAATTTTGTTTGCTAGTACGGAAGTACGGATTTATTTCATATTTAGAAATTAGAAATTTTTTATTGTTTGTAACATATTTGTCAAATCGCTTTCTGTTTTATACAATTTAGAGAATACAATTAGAGACGAGCGAGGAAGTGATCAAGAGATTAACTTGCCTGAGCCAACCTTTTCTGCTCTACTGAACTCCACTCTAGGAGAGTATAAGACTGAACTACTTGCTAAGCGATCTTCATTGATATTGTAATATTGTTCAATTGGCTGGTGGAACTGCAAAACTGAAAACCACGATCGGCTAGTAAGCAGGTATGCTGGACTGATTTGCTTTTTTTCATTTTGCTTTTCATAAGGAGCTTGAACAGCTGATTGGCCATTGACAAATTAACTGTACATTCTCCTTTCTTGCTACAATATTGAAGTGAGATTTGAAAAGTTTATTAGAAAATTGTATCGGACTTTATTATATTAGCTATATTTTGAATAACAATAACAGGCAAGGCATGGCAAAGACAAAGAAAATACGAACGCGAGAAGTTACATTTGAAGGCAAGAACATTCACTTTAGCCCATTGGATAACAAGCCACTTTGCTCGTTTTCGAATAAATTGTGCAGACAAAGGCGACTCAATGGTTACGCATTTTGCATCAGGTAATTAATCATTTTTCAAAATATAGGATCCTTAACCATGTAAGTAAATAGTGATTATTTAATAATCCGATTTTAGCAAATTCTTAGAGAACAACCCGAAATAGAGAAATACTATACATACCAAACCAGCCGACCTCCGTAGTTCTAGTTAAATTTGGCTAAATCAAACAAATTCTTGAATTTCAGACACATTTTGGAAGACAAATCTTCCCCATTCAAACAGTGTGACTACGTAACTCGGAATAATGGTCAGCGCTGTCTTAACGCGATTCCCTCTAACCAAGAAAGAGGTTATTGTCACAGCCATATGCAAGTTGCGGGAATTATTCCCAAAACAGAAAGAAAAATTAAACCATCGAACCCTGGCTCGAGTTCAGGAAACGGAAAAAATTCTGACTCCAAGAAAGAAAATAAGAAGAATGCTTCCGTATCTGTGCAAAAAGATAATAATCAAAACTGCCCTGCAATATCCACAAAGGCTGCGCCAGCTACTAAAAATTGTCAAGTCGAGAATCCTCCCCTACCCACAAAATCAAAAGGAAAAGCCATCGCTTCCCGAATCTCTAATGCAACAAAACTTGGAAATGAAGCCTCTACAGGAAAGTTGTCTTTAACTGGAAAGACCAGCTCGATTAGTGTTCTCNGTGTTCTCAAAACTGAAAAATTGCCACTTCAAAAGAATGGCAATTTAGCAAAGAAAACAGCTAAGCCGAAACAGACTAAACCATTATTAGGACAATTAGTAAACCAACCGAAGAAGCAACTAAATAAATCTAATTCTGCAGCAAAGTTGGATACACCGAATGCATATCTTGATTCCAAGTTCCATCACCTGAAGACTTTTAACCTTACCGATTTTCCATTGGATCCTTCGAATTTTGATGCCAAATTATTGAAAATTGAACCGTCACACTTTGACATTCCGTTAATTCCAAGGCTTGAAGGAGTGGATGACTTCTGCTTGATTCCTCCTTTTCTACAATTACAGAAGAATACCTGTAGTGCAAAGCCGGTAAAAGGAAGGCGTTTTGAAGCTAGGCAGGAGTTTCTGTCTAGTGTTCGCTCGGCGTTTAAAGCCCATTACAGTAAGTTTCGAAGGGCTTACAAGCTTGGTCAAAGTCTGGACGAAGGCAATAAATCTATAGTTGAAACATTGATGTCCAGCGCACTGTCGGAAGGCAAAATACCCTCGAAACTTTTAAGAAATCCTCAAACCGAAATTACCCCCAAAGCAGAGCAAAAGCTTGGAAATCACACTGGGGATAAATCTTTCCACACCGTGGTCAATTCCTTGAGCAATAATAGTAAAACTGTTGCAAATAATAAAATTGCCGCACCAGTTCAACTTAATGGAGGTGTTAAATATATCAACCCGAATAATTTGTTGAGAGATTTCGACGAAAACTTTGTACTGGATCAAGTTAAGGATGACCGTCTTTGTGGCGATTCAAGCCCATGGATGAATGGTGGAATGAACGACTACGCGCTGGGAATTGGCAAAAAAGGAAGGAGTAGTGTAAGTGATATCTCATTCTCTCATTGCACGAGTAAATGTATTGTTTATTGCTTCTAAATAGTTGTATGTGTGTATATGAGTTAAATGACGGATAATTTTTTTACTTGTAGAATCATAGCAACAAGCAATTCGCACATTATACTGATGGCCAGACTCCCAGCGTTTCCACACAAATTCGGAATGCGAGTTCACTCATTAATAGTACTTACGGTTCCATTGATCGCCCTCGAAGTATCTCCAATCATCTATCAAATCTCCTTCAGGGATCTTCCCCAATTGTGGCAGACAGTGGAATTGATTCCCATGTAGTGAAGAAAAGGCGTCTTGATTTGGACAATGATTTTGATGAATTGGAATTGGAGCACAACTTATGTTTGGATTTACACGGAAGTCCGGGAGATGAAAGCCATATTTTATGTCCGCCTCATTACTCTTCCGTGGCTCATTTTGAGACCGTCTTGAATTCGGTCAGCTCATCCGACACTGCAGGCACTCCGGAGGGCGTTATTACTGATGCATCCTTTGACTCACCGTTTGACCACTCTACATCAAGCCATCCAGGTAATATCAGCTAATTAGTATTTGAGAAACAATTTCTCCACATTTGCCATTGCCACAGGTTATCTAACAAACTGAATTTTTGGTATGTCCAGACTGCGACTTTTCAGACGATGTTGATGATTTAGAGAAAACATTTGAGTTACAAATTGACCCGGAAATAGCTCATCAAGCATCTCGTCTTTTGGAAAACAATGAGCTGACCGAAGACGACTTCAATGAGTTGTTTCCAGAAACTCGTTCGCTTTCGGATCATAAACTTGGAGGAGATTTAGGGATCGACTTCGACGCTGATATTGATTATTCTCTATTTGCCAACATATTTCCCAATTTTCGGTCCAACAACCCCTCGGAAGCTATTTCATGTAGCTCAGAATTTTTAACCACAATGCTAAACTTTTGCGTAAGCATTGAACCCATGTGTTTTTTATAGTTTTTACGGAGAGATGTACCTTTTAGTTTTCACTCAGGAATTCGTCTCATCTTATTCTCGCTGGTTTTGTTCAAAAAGTTTTACGGTAAGGTAAACCAAATATTTTTATTTTAATCCATCACCTCATTGGTTCAAGCTTGAAGTTTGGGTTTAGAAAGGAGTATGTGTCGTGTTAGTGATTGGTTTCTTCCTACTACGTAGTTTTAAAATAATGCGATTCATACCAATGAAATTGGAGTTCTGGAATTGGTGGATAAATGATGAAAAGTAGAGGAAGAAACAAATGGATTCATTTGATTGAGTGACGGGAGAATAGAAAGTGCTCAAGGTCGTAATGCGACATAACCGGCGCAGGTGTTTCATTAGACTAGCATTTAAGTTTTGTTAACATTAAAAATTAAATTGATCACAGTGGAGCACTTTAAGCTGGTAAGCCTTCGAGGGCAAAGGGTAAACTTAAAATGAAAATAATGCCACATTTATTGTGAACGACATGACAGGTTTAGAAGGTTATTCTGAGTATTAGGGTAAAAGTTATGGAAAGATCTAAATGGTGCAGGAAAAGAATGCGGAGCTGGAATAGATTGTCATTTGCAGATAGCAGATTCCAGTCCCTCCCAGTCTCCGAGTAGTGCGGACAAACCACTTACGTATTCCCAGTATCCCAGTGTAGTTCATGAATACATTTTCGGTATTACTAACTCAACTGCTCATATAAATACCTGTTAAGTTAATAGCAACGTTAACCTAAAACACTACACCTGCTGAATACCAAAAAATAGTTTTAGTAGTCCTAGTTGGTAATTGTATATCAGTAGAATTTTATATTCCCATCGCCATTATCTCATTTTTCATTAATCGAATACGTGACGATATTATGCGTTTTATTGTGAGGTCTTGAAGGGATAATTAATTTTATGTAAGTTTACCAGAGACAAGAAAGTCAGAAAGAACAAAATTACGTTCCGTCAATTCTAGCATCAACAGTGCAATACTTTAAATTTGAGTTCAAAGAATTGAAGGATGCGAATAGGATTGCGTAAATTTACTTTTTTTCTTACTGTGATATTCGTCAAGCTAGGTTACGACAAATGATTCCACAAAAATCGAATGCGCGTAATTTGCCCGGTTTTAACGAAGGTTGTAAGCCACAAACAAATGTTGCGTTCCTTTTTTGCATTGTAAGATAATTATGGTCAAAGTTTTAAAATTAAACCTTCATGATTTGTACAAAATGAGGAATAGGCTCCTTTACGCTTACTTATAATACAACGTGTTTTAATGACTTGTATTTCGAACAGACAAACAACTTCGTAATAATAGTTAAGTTAGTGTATTCAGGTTACGCTTGGTTCAGGTCGTGCAACTCCAGTAATGTTAAACGCTTGTGAATTCTTTGTGGGTGGGTTGGATTTTTGCTAAGTTTATCCAGTAAATTTGCCATATGCACTGTTGACAAGTTAGCATCTGCAGCTTGTCGCATTTACAAAACTGTAAGGAGTATAATCAAATGCAGTAGTGATTTTAAAAGGCAGAAGTATTCGACGACGACGGTCCCTTGTGTTCAATGCTTAATTTGATTTATGGAATTGTCCTGCATACCCTAAACTAAACTGTCTCTTTTTTGAGGT
>JAAXYW010002948.1:0-13281 GCA_036851895.1 Orthonychiurus folsomi | reverse complement strand
GAACGTCAGATTCAGGTTCAATTGGCATTGATAATTCCGTAGTCTCAAGCAAAAAACTATTACATAAAGAGATATGTCCGTTAAACGCTATTTAGGGTGCGTTGTTGGGTGGATATACAAAGACATGTTTGTTATTTGCTCCTTCTAAGTAAGACTTAACATAGCTTGACAAAACATAGATTTCATATACATATGGGGAGGATTTTGTTTGTAGAGCTTAGTTGCGGTATAGTATGCTGCTCCTGAGCTTGTTATCTAGGATTTGTTATGTGCACGTCTTGGGAGGCAGGGAACCTGGAAGGAACTGTTGAAAAGTTAATGCAGGGCGAACCAGTATTCAAACTCAACTTTGTCTTGTGGCGGTTGTGGCAAACATAACCCCAAGTAGTGTTTGGGTAGTTTGGGTAAAATATTTGCTGAAATTGCATGCAGAGCAGATTCTGAATTGTTTTGATGCATAATAAGGAAGAAAGAATGAATTGAACCAGCTCGTTTTTATTTGCAAATCCTTCAGCTTTCAGATATTATCATTAGTGCTTATATTTACCATTTACTCTTTATGCCCAGCTTCAGCTAAAGGTGCAGCAATAAGTGCAATGCAAAGTTTTGTTCTCCGAAGTTTACACAAACATGCCCAAGGTGCGAATTTGATAATGTCAGATGTATGATAGTATCTTAGGACTTTGACACTTCGGACTGAAAGAATCCTGACTCATAGGCTGGAGGGGAGGACAATGAGACGTCGTCCATGGCTTCTTCAGAAATCACTGAAATCTTTGCACCGGGTTCGTTAGGTGTGCAACATTTTTCTCCTGATTTTGTAGTATTGTTGGCATTTGCACGAAATTGCATAACAGCACTCCCTCGGCCAGTTACACCTTCTAGTTCGAAGAATCTTCCTTCCAACTGTGATGAATTATCAGTATAACACAAATTAAATAAAAATTACATACTTAAACAGCATGTGCATGTGTGAACTTACATCAGCTCGGCCACAACAAATTGCACGGCCAGTGTATATCGCTAGTGTGAATGACAAAAGCAGTTGTAGTATTCCTCCAAGACCAATTATAGCTGTCAAAATCAAATTCGCAGCTATCAATCCGATCGCGACCGGAGTAGCTGTATCTGTTAAATGTTAGAAAATTAATTTGATACGCTTATGCTTACTATACATAATATCAATTTTATATACAATCACTACGATCGTGATAGTTTCGCGTGCGGTCTCCATTGATGTAATCGTAATCATAATCATTGGGTAACCCGTTTGAATCATTATCCTATTTGTCGCTTTTGCAATTCCGCCAAATTTAGTATCCTGTTGTTTTCCTCGATACCGTCATTTAAATACTGATTCAGAGTAGGGAGTTCTTCGAGAAAAGTACCCAGTAGAAGGGTAATGTGAGCCAGAATAGAAATGATGCTTAATGCCATTGCGGAATGCAACCTGTAAATATTGCAGTGTCAACTATTATTCGCTACTCTGTAAGAAAAGTGTTCTGCAAAGGTGAGGTAACCAACTTGCAATAAGTTGGCTTGTTGCAAGCAAAAAGAGTTATTCCAGAAGCAAACGCCACCAAAACTGATGATGAGTAGGGAGTTCTTCGAGAAAAGTACCCAGTAGAAGAGTAATGTGAGCCAGAATAGAAATGATGCTTAATGCCATTGCGGAATGCAACCTGTAAATATTGCAGTGTCAACTGTTATTCGCTACTCTGTAAGAAAAGTGTTCTGCAAAGGTGAGGTAACCAACTTGCAATAAGTTGGCTTGTTGCAAGCAAAAAGAGTTATTCCAGAAGCAAACGCCACCAAAACTGATGAGTAGATCCCTGCACCACTCCATTCATTCACAAGTTTGTATCGCATTAAACTCATGGTTGAAATCTGTAGAAAAATAATTTCATATAGTATTAAATTACAGAATGCCTGCTAATGTACTTTACTTGGTGTAAGTGTTTATTACCTGAGCTATCGTGACGATGCCCGCTACCATCAATTGAGTATAAGAAACTTTCTTGGCAAATGAACTCTTAAAATATTTGAAGTACACATTGTATTCACGGCTGAGTGCACGAAGTCTAAGTTTCTTCGAATCCTTACCCTTGGATTTTATAGGTTCCATTTCCATCATAATTTAAGGTCTGACAAACTTGAGAATTTTAAAATTGAAATTTGAAGATGAACAAGTGTTATATTTTCTTACTCAAAGCTAAGCTATTTATAATATTTATAATGTGCATGGATGGCCGACACAACTGAAACTGCAATCCTCAATTTGCGGATCAAGCATTATACTTGCAATTTAAAAATTTGATGTTGGTTGCAAATTCTTATGTGTAGGACATGTAAAGGTGACAATTCCTTTGTTAAAGAATCATGTACTAATGTAATGCGTGCCGTCAATTAAATTTGAACCTGAATTAAATTCGACTATAATAAGAACGAACACACGCAATATCAAGGATTTCCGTTGTCAGTAACAGGCATTAAAAAATAAAATGTGTTCGTTCCGTTGTAGATAGGCTAGGGAAGGCAAGTTTTATAAGTGTATGCAGTAAATCGCAGATGTAATATGTATGGACATGAAAATGAAATTTTATGTTGGGGCTCAACATGCAATAAAATCGGAAATACTGTTACATTGTAATCGTTCTTATGTGCAACAATAGTTCAAGCTATAAAATTCTGTTTTCTATTCATAGCTACGAATGCTATTCATGAAATTAATGAAGAGTTGCAAGTATCAAAATACGTTCAAAATCTTATTTGTTGGGGCCCTTATGTACAAAGCCTCTGAAAGTATTGCTTCCCTAACCGACCATCCTGTGATACCACACAAAACTAGGATAAATTACATGTTTTAAGTCAGTCGTAACAATGCTAGCAATTAAGTTTATTTGTGCTATTGCTCTTCTTTAATATAAACACGCGACATAGTATTTTAATAAATTAGTACTACGTTTCACCGAGACCGCTTTTACATCACTCAAATAATAATTTGTTATATCAGGAAGGCAGTGACGATAACAATCTTGTGTAAACGTATAAAATGTGTATATCAACAAAGAAAGGTCAGAAATTATGAAGCTATGTAAAATAACACCACACTTAAAATTAAAGTGTTAAAAGCCTTTTCCCTGTAAAGGCATAACAATTCATCAGCCTAAATGGTGTGGCGAGGCAAGAAATTACTGAGAAAATACCCAATATTGTTCGAATTTGAAATTATTTTTTCGTTCCATGCAAACGCGAGAGTAAGTCTTCCATGCTCATGTTCTGAAGCACAGCGTTAAGGACATTTGCTTCCTTGTTCTGGAGAATAAATTTTCAATTAGTAAATAGCTCCGCCCGACATTCATAATAATATAATTTGACTTACCGTTTTAAGTGGTACGGTTGCCGATTTAACTAACTCCTTTGGATTCGGAGACCCCAAGCCTTCTCTCATCTCTAACAGACTGCACAACGTTTGCTGCTCTGAATATGTCAATTCTTTGGTGCGGCCAGATAAGTTATATTGAACAATAGGAGCACGATTAAGGGTATTCACAATTTCTCGACTGCCCTTCTTAGTAGACCTAAAATCAAAACCAAAAGAATCATCCTCCAAGCAGTCATGAATAAATATAAGTTTTAAAGAAGGTTACTCACGGTTGTGTTAAGCTAGGTTTAAGATTTTCGGTTCGATTCCCACATTCTTGTCCTGTTGATGAAACGAAGCAATTTTGCGTTTGATCCGTGCTCGTAACGTCCGTAACGTCGGTTGTACTGGAAATGTAAAGATCAGCTCTTGGATTTGGAGTATTTAATACGCCGCCTGGGTTTGGGTGGTTTACGTTTTGATCCTTTACAACTCCCATATCAGGAGTATCAAAAATGCTACTAGAACGGCTTTTCTCCTCTGAAGGAGGAGAAAAATTGCGGCCCGGTGTTGCTGGTGGACCATCTTTAAGGGGAGTTTGCAGAAATGAAGGATAGATGCCATTATTCTCGTAATTCAACGATACCTGGTTGTCACCAGCAGAATCCCACGAGTCACCACTTACGTGAAATCGTGGGGTTAATGGCTGCTGGAATCTGTCTACTGATTTTGTTCTATTGTCTTCAATTGTTATTGGAGTTCGGGAGCGATTACTTTCTGCTGTGGGCATTTGCCGTGGCGGTTCCCGCTCTGGTGCCCGAGATTTCTCCTTATTACTCGAATCCCTCCTACTTACTGCTGGTTGTGGTGGCTGATTTTGAGCCCTTCTGTCGTCAGAGCCGGACTTCGAGGAATGGTCTCGTTTTCTGTCGTTGAGTGAAATCTCAGAGGTGTAAGTGGGTCCTTGTGAATTAGATTTTACTGGCGGCTCGGCTAAAACTGGAACTGGGGGTCTGCTTCGATCTTCGCGTGGCTTAGGGACCGATGGTTGTTGAAATATTTCCTTTGATTTTGGTTTATTGTCCTGAATTGCTGTGTTGCTTTTGAAACGGCTCTTTTCACAATCTGATGTCCGCTTCGGTGGATATCTTTCAGATTCCCTACGTTTTTCTCTACCGTAAGAAGTGCTGCGGGCAACCGGATCAGGCTGAGGCCTGCTAGACTTGCTGTCCGAACGCTGCTTTGATGAATGTCTACTGCTTTCCGATGAATTCCTTCTCCTTGTGGATTGTGACGTTGAGCTACGTTTTAGAATCGGCTCAGCTGGTATAATAATGGGAAGTCTCCTTCCATCGCTACGGGATTTTGGTAGGTGTTCCTGGTCAACTCGTGCATTCGAATTATAAGTATCTTCAGTCTTTTCTCGAGTTAGAGAAGTTCCGTCTTTAGCGGGAAATGCGGACTTCGGTTCGGACTCTCGTGAGCTTCGCACAACCTTCTCAATTACTTCAGAGTAATCAGTTGGCTGAGATCCGTTCCGTTGTTTTTTGGACGACCTCTTTTGCTGAACAGACTTTTTCACAACAACCAAAGGATGAGGTTTCTCAACAATATGAACAAGTACAGCTTCAGGGTCAGTCTCTCCAGGCTCTTGAGCCTTTGGCACTTCCTCGGTCCATTCCAAACGCTTTTTGCTTTTGGGTTCCGAATTATTTCCATTCCGGGAACTGAAATCCCCATCCGTTTTCCGCTTCCTGGTGTACGGTACAGATTGGGATAGATTTGAATGGTCAGGATTACGGGTATCTTCTGCATTGTTGTCAGTTCTTGGAGGCGACGAGCCTAAAGTAGCCTTCTTTAAGCCTGGGGGTGTTGTAAACTGCAGAGTACGAACGTGGCTTTTGCGAGGTGTGCTATGGCATTTAGATGCTGTGTTTAATCTTCTGTTTTGAGCCGAAGCAATAAGTCGTAGTAACATAGGACTCACGGTTGCTTTCTTAGTATCATGGGCATGTTCATTAGTTGGGGTAAAACATGCTGCTGTTGAAGATGAGGCCTCCACCCTTAATGCTGATGTTTCAGTGGTACTAGTTTTAGATATAATTGCAGTTGAATCACATGCTTGGCGTTTGTCCAGTATATTGTCTCGAAATGCTGCTGGCAAGCTAGACAATTCTGCTCCACCCGTGACCGGTGTTTGAGTTGGCGGTGTCAGATTTTGCAATGATTTTGACGATAGATTTTGGTTCGCATCTCCAACAGGTACGACTTTTGCAGCCGGTTTAATTACTGGCTTCTGAACAGGTTCACTGGGTTGTAACATTTCCTTAGAATGTGGAACAGGTAACGTCGTTTTGTCAGAATTCACCGAAAGGGGTACTTTTGGATTTATACTTCGTCGTCTGAGCTGTTGCCAAGATTTAACAACTTGGGAAGACGAATTTTCAGAAACTACTGGCTTTTTTAAATTTGGTGACTGGCGATGCTGTTGGACAGCTTTACAAGGTGTTCTGCTGGAATCATGGCTTTTGCGAGCTGCTTTAGTCTGAACTTCATGCACACGGGTTGGCGCTGGCACTGGAAAGTCGTCTGTAGTTATGCATACCTTGGTTTGCTCTTGCAATTCATGGGGAACAATAGAAACATCATTCGTTAAAGGTTTATCAAATGAAGCAGCAAAGTTCTGTTCGTTAGCATCAAAATCCAAAACTGGGTTCCAAGTGTACATCATGGAACCTTCAGAGTCCTTCTCTCCAAGCAACAATTCAGACAAGAAGTTGTCAATTTCAGTTTCCGTCTTATCGGATACGGTTTTGACAAGGTCCTCCCCTGCAAACTCTCCAGAACCTGGAACAATTATGTTCGGTTAAAAAAGCTGACAATATAATAAATCTCAGCCTCAACCTTTCTCATACTAGTTCTACAGGGCTTACTTTGTGATTCAATCTGCTTATTAATGTTGTCTGCAATCCTTTCCGACAGAGTAGTGTTGCCAAGAAATTTACCGTAGATCATCTTTTGGATAACACGAGGGTCTTCCACTTCGTCATCATCACAAGATTCAACTCCAACGTCTACGACTTCCTGAATAAAGTCAGTTTGAGTTTGTTCTTCACGGGTAGTTACAATTGCCGATACTTTAATTCGCGTAGATTCCGGCAGATCCAATGTAGTGCATGTACTGGCAACCCTTCTGGTGCATAAAACCGTAACAGTCTGTGTCTCTGCATCTGAAGTAGATTTAGGTAACGTAATTGACAATCTGGGAGTTGGGGGGCGGTCACTCCTTTCAAATTCCCTGACAGGCCTGCTCTGAGCTGAAAATGTCCTGCCGAGTACTTGACTAATTTGTCGAACTTGTGTTAGTAGACTATCACAAGGACTAACTGAATCCCAAGGCAAAGCATGCCATTCCTGTTGCATTGAGGTAGTAATCTTTTGAACTGTAAAGCACAATTAATAAAAGTATCTATATTAATTTGAACTCCAGATCATTTAACTTCAATTTGTACCCGCAAGTCTGGCACGGCCATAATCACAAAGTATATCTCCAAGAGTTCCAAAAGTCTGAGGTGCATCAAAGCCACGTGGCGTACTTCCCCCTGGATTTTGATGCTGAATATTATCTCTTAAGGCTGGAAGTTCTCTAAAGAATTGCCGAGCGGTCTCGTTGCATCCGATCTTCGCCAGATAGCCTAAATAAGTGAAAATGTAGAATATCCTAAGATAACTGCATCACGCGCACCGCCAGTTTGGTTTAACTGCACTGTCTAGGTAGATGAATCATTGGAAATTAAGGATTCGGTTACGGGTTCCCAGTCATTAGAAATAATCGTTAGGTTGGACACAGTTAAAACATTTTTGCAATAACCCCAAAATACTGCTGTAATACTTAAACATTTCAAAATCGTTCAAATTCCCAAACGCGTACATATCCATGCCATGCACTCGAATTAAGTAATCCGACTTACGTAAAACAAGAAGCGAGATTTCAATCGGAAGAAATGGTTCGTGTTCCATTTCAGTTGGATTTTCCACTCCAACCAGGCAGATCTTCCCTTAATCAGTCTTGTGACAAGAGGATATATGCGAAACTCCCAATGTATACTAATGTTTAAATGGAACTCAACGGAAAAAATAAATATGAAGTATTAGATAAATTCAGGACTTTCAGGTTGGATGAGTTTTCCCGCCCGCACATTGCATTGCCCGAAAGCCCAAATATGCACACAGAGAAATGCATGCATGCAAAGTTTACTCCGTCCGCCGTCCGGCTTCGACGTCTTGCACACAGAGGCGAGGAAGACGTAGACGTTTTGTTAGCACCGACCAAGTATTTATGAGCAAATACTATATGTTGGGTTAATTTTTCAAGTTAAATCACGTCAACACCAGCATTTGATGTTGAGCCCTAACGGAGTCTAAATGTGCCTTAAAGATTTTAAGTAATTTAAAAATTTGGAATTCCTCGCTTACGTGCATATTTTATGAGCATAATGCATTTTGTTCAGGTCCCGGCAAGCATAAATCAGAACAAAAACCATTTGGTCATAATTTAGTGCTGGAAGTTCTAGAACAGTAAGTTGTAGTTGTAAGGCACACATTTACATAGCTTTTCCTCGCAATAGCAGTTTTAAGTTAATTCGCCAAGTGCACTTGTTCAGCGCAAATCCATCGTTACCATGGAAGTTTTTAAACCTCAGATAAGACTCAGCTCGGGGTATAAAAGGTGGAACAAACGTTTCCGGGTCTCAGTTGACTTCCGTCCATCGAGGAGTGCGCACATTGTTTTTGGCCTTCCAAATTTTAAATTTATTGCAAAAACTCCCCTGACCCCAACCAACCGAACCTTTCGAAATTCCAAAGCAGGACCTTCAAATTCTAAATTTTCAAGTCCCATTCTTCCAAAATCAACATGTGCGGAGGAGGTTGCGGCGGCGGAGGCTCATCCTGTGGCAACGGAGGCGGCGTATGTTTTTTTCTCAATTCTTGTAAATTAATTAGGAATCTGGCTTTTGAGTTAAGTAGATGTCGGTGAACTAGGGATAGGAGTGTAATTTAGTTTTTTTTCTTTGAGTAGCATTGCACTTTTGTACTACTTTAGTGTGCTCGGTGTCTTGCCGGTATGGTAGTGTAATTAAGTTTTCTGCATTGAATTGAAAGTAATTAGCTTTCCCATTGAACCGAATGTCACGCCAAATCGCCAAATAGATGACATCCACTTTTCTTTGGCTTTTGAGTTAAGTAGATGTCGGTGAACTAGGGATAGGAGTGTAATTTAGTTTTTTTTTCTTTGAGTAGCATTGCACTTTTGTACTACTTTAGTGTGCCCGGTGTCTTGCCGGTAGTGTAATTAAGTTTTCTGCATTGAATTGAAAGTAATTAGCTTTCCCATTGAACCGAATGTCACGCCAAATCGCCAAATAGATGACATCCCCTTTTCTTTCAATTTTGACTAGAATTGTGCCAATCTTTTCTCAGCGATTCTGGATCCATGCTTCAAAAAATCTGAGCGTGTCACGCGTAACATGGTAAATATTTTAATGCTTGATATCTGCCGGTAAAATTTAACTGCACAGAGCACTTTCTTTAATTGCTATTATGCTCGGGCATTTCTTTCGACGTTCCTTTAAAATATATTATTTAGAAAATTAAACTCTTATGAAAATGTTCTCAAGAAATTGTAACGTAAGAGGCAAACCCACAACAACAGTGTAATTGTTTTCAGGTTTATGGGCAATGTGGCGGGTTCGGCTCACCATGTTGTGTGCCGTCATGCTGTCCTCCACCTCGTCTCCAACTTTGCGTAAGCCGAATTTAATACCCTTGTCGACACGTTTCATTTCAATTAATTTTGCAATGTTTTAACCCACGACCCAAGTGTCCTGATCCATGTCGTCCATGTTACAAGCCCTGCTGTTCGCCTCAACAATGTTGTCGTCCAATGCCGTGTTTTCCAAAAGTTTGGTAATGAATTAATTAGAATATCTAAATAAGAATATGTTTGTAACTTCATTTTTGGATTATCAATTTTTTTAGCTGTCCACCACCATGCTGCCCGGACCCATGCATGAGACCGAGCAGGAGATGCTTCATTCCTCCACCATGGTAAATTTATTGAACCCTTAACAATTTATACGGTTTTCTCAGAATTAACTAATTAGACTTCTTAAACTCTCCTCCTGGAAATTGTATAGCTGCCCACCACCTTGGTAAGAGAATTATACTCTATATTTTTGAATTTCAAAAAAATAACTTCAATTAATCTCATAAATGCAGCTGCCAGAGATTGTGCATGATCGTCTCACCGCAATGTCCGCCAAAATGTTGTCCACCAAAGTGCTGGTGAGCAATTCAATTTCTCACTTTTTTGTGTTATCGAGATTTAATTTACAAAATTTTTATACAGTCCACCAGTTCCATGCTGTCCCCCGTGCTGTGCAATGCGAAGAGACCCATGTGTAAGTGCTTTCACATTAAAGAATGCATTTTACAAACGATGTTGCTAGTTTTTTATTTGCGTTTTAATTTCTTAATTAGTGTCCACCACCGTGTCCAGTGCCCTGTGTAAGCATTTTCTAAGCCGTAACAAAATTCCAACTAATGTCAAATTTTGTATACGTATTTCTTTACTTGCTGAATTCCAGTGCCCATCACCTTGTAGGAGACCGTCGTGTTGTCCGAATCCATGCGTAAGCAGCATTTTTTAGTTACACTTGACTGTTCAATACTTCTTGGATTTTTTTAAAATTTGTGTCTTTTGTTTATACTTGTAGTGTTCACCACCACATCCGTGCTCCTGCAAGCCAGCTTGTTGTATCTGTCCAGATCCATGCGTAAAACACTCTTTTATAAGAGCCAAGTAATTTCAAATTATTTGGTTAATGTTTTTTCTCTTGTCTCAGTGCCCAACCCCTGCCATGATTGTTCGGTCCACCGGAGGACCCTGCTGTCCCCCGAAATCAAGCGCCGGATGTTGTCCAGTCCCCTGCTGTTCCCCATGTCCACCTTGTATGGTGGTTGTGAAACCATGCAAAACGCTTGGTTGTGTGAGTATTTAATTCATTAGTTAGAAAGATATTCCATAAGCTTTAAGTGAAATTTTCTATTATTTCTAGTGTTCTCCGCAACCATGTTGTTGTTGATAGTCAAATCTGTTCGCCAAGGGGGTGCAGGATCTCAACGCCTGAGGGTTCTAAGTTTTATTACATGACTTCTTCAAAGCGAGAATTACTGGAACAACCGACATAATCCCCAAATTCAATACCAATAAGATGATATGAAAAGAGCCTAACTGTGGCAGAATAAAGATATTTTTCACGTTAACATTTGACCTCTAGTTTTTCCCTAGTGGTAGTTTAGCTTAATTTTATTGTATAGATTCGAAAGGTGGAACAGGTTGTGTGCACTGCATTTGAAACACAGGCACAACATGAAGAAAACAATGATGTTTCTCTTTTTCGATTTCTGCAGATACTTAGTTTGTTTTGCCGAATTGTTATAGCATAGCGTTGACGCTTGATCAAACCACTACTGATAACTCAAGTCTAACTCAAAAGCCAGAGTTTTTAAGAATAGAATAAGCCAAATAAAAAAGAAACTATTAAGCAAATAATGTGTAATTTTTTTTTGCACTTCCAGTTCCGAGCGCAAAACCAGATTGATGGGAAATCTTGCTGTCCAGGTATGTCCAATGAAATTTATCTAATTTGCATTTACTCACTAACTTGGCTTTCTTGTAAACACTAGTTTGATATAGGCCAGATACAATGTTTTCCGTAATTCCTTAATTGTGTTTACTTTTCTTAGAGCCATGTTGTAACCCATTACCTCCTTGCTGTATCAAGATAATTCCTTGCCGTCCGTGCTGTCCGAGCCTCTGTTGTGATCCACCTGTAAGAATTTGCCCAGATCCATGTTGCCCAAGACCAGGTTTGCTTTCATTTAAACGTTAACATCACAGTCACCACGTTTACGTTTATGTTTTTTTAGATCCAAGATGCTGCCCTAGGCCATGTATGATTGGTATCAGATGCCCGACATGCTGTTGCAGCCCACCGCAAAATAGATGTTTCTCTTATCCTGCTCAGGTTCCTTACAATCAATGTCCAGAATGTCCATGTCAAGGTATGCGACAAATTTGTGCGGCTCATGTGTGAATTTCTAACATATTTATATTTCAAGTGGTATTTTTTATTTATCGCACTACAGGTAATTGTTTTGGACGTCGTTGAAACAGGGCGCTGTTTCTTCAACAGCGCCCTGTTATTTCCGTGTGGTTTAATTTGGATTCACGTTTACAACATCACATTTTGGTACTGCCTTGGAAAGGGAAGATGGAAGAAACGAGCTCAAACATCAGCTTTTATAAACATTGCAATTTCTAAATTCTGAAACTTAGAACTAAAAATGGCCAATAAAATTTAGCATTTAAAAACGTTTTTTGGTGTCACGTTTTTTTCTGGTGACTTTCTGCATGCCAGCCTTAAACATAAATTTAATTTTCAAGATGCTGGATTTCTTTTGAGTACCTTTCAAAGTCTGTTCTGATAATAAGGTTGTCTCAATTTTCTTAATCTATGCGTCTGTGGTGGTTTAAAATGTTTCTTGCTGATGCGGCCCTGTTACTTGATCCCACAGTACTTCCTGCCGCAAGCATTTTACTTGTTTGTGCGTATGTGCATCGTAAATAGTATTAACTATACATTCTGATATGATGATTCCTCAGATGCGCTATCGTGTCTAATATCTATGTGATACTAATAAATCAACCAAACGCAAATTCTTTTAAAGCACTGACAAATTCCAAGTTAATACGTCCAGTACAAAAATTAAACTGTTAACTATGCCGAAAAAAAGTCGGATTTGACCGGGTTGAGTTTAAGAAAAGTGATGTTATTTCTTGGTTAATGTGATCAATACGTTGACAGGTTATAATTTGGTAAAGTGCAGCAATGAATTTGGAGAGGAATTGATAGTTCCGAAGGGTCTGAGAAATTGTAGATTAGCAGCTTGGAGGATAGATTCTTCTGAAACCGATCATCATTGGCGGAAACGGGTAACATAGACAATTTCCGCAAAATTTTGGGCATGGTGGACATTGTACTTGTGGACAAGTGGCTGGAGCACATGGTTTCAGATAAATGCATTTGATAGACGGTGGAATCGGCAACTAGAATGAAGTGAACATTGGTGAGAGAATTCGAAAAGTGGCTGAATGATTTGTTGTAATGATCAATTTGCTTACATAGCCGTCACAACCGGATTCTTTAAATCCATTTCCATTTCCACATCCCGAAGCCGCCGAGGCGTAACCGTCACTACCATCCGCACCTCCGCACATTTTGATTGACAGGCTGGCAAATATATGTTCAGGAATTCGTAGCAAGCATACGGTTTACAAATTTCAGTTTAAGCCGTTATACTCGTTAGTTAAATTTAGAAAGTTGGGGATGTTTAACAAGTTTGAAATTTGACGAATATTTCGAAAATTTGCAAAACGTAGATAAATCTGAAGTGGCTTAGGGGTTGTTGGATAGACAGTTGAAAAACATATAGTAGCTTTGCTTGTTCCCCTTGGAAACAAATCATGCAGGCTGCGGCAATACCATATTTGGCCAATTGGCTGAAAGGTCTTATTTGAAGCAAAAGCTACCAATAAATTTTACTTATTTATAGCAATTATTTATAGCAATCAGCACACCACTGACAATAAGTACCCTATGCATCTTATTAGGCGTAAGAATTTGAGAAACCTGCCAAAATATGTAACAGATGTTGATTTTGCACTTTGAGACAGCAGATTGAGTTTGAAAGTTAAACGAAAAAAATAATTTCATATAACATCATACACCATGATGAGTTCCAATGAATAAAAGTTTGCTTATACTCCAATTTATTTTGGCTAAATCGAATAA
>JAAXYW010002947.1:0-13290 GCA_036851895.1 Orthonychiurus folsomi | reverse complement strand
CAAATATGGAATTAAGGGGTCAAACCTATTGAGTGTCAATTTAAATGTTTTAAGGGGTAAAAGCCATTGTTTTAAGGGGTGCTTTAAATGGGTTCGCATTTTCATTTACAATGTGTGGTTCAAAAAAGAACAGATTGTCCAGCTATTTGGCATTTCCAATGCAAATAGTCATAAAGGTGGACTCGGGATTGTTAGTCAACATTTTTAACATTTATTTGAAACAAATGATCCATTGCAATTTTAACCACAGATAAAACGCTTCGTACTTGCATTCAACATCTTCATCATCTCATACAGTCTAATGTCGTACACTTCCATTATGCTAACAGCTGATTGGAAAGTAATGAACCCGGATAAAGTATTTCAAAATTTGCACCAGAATAGCGTGTTTTCATATTATTTGGCTCCTTTGAATTCGTATTTGCAAAATTCGTACACTTACAAAATTTTAGCTGTACTGGCCGTATTTGTACGTTTTTATGTATGGTTACTTCTGGATCTTTTAGCTTGTCTTTGCTTGGTTACTAGCATAGCTAGCTATCGACTCACAAAAGAATTCAAACACATGCTAATTCAGCGTGGACGTACACAAGATTCTGAAGATACTAAAAAGGCATGGGCATACATATACTTCGAACTATGTTTGTTTGTACTGTAATTTAGGAATTTTTTAATTACTTCTAGATCTTTGATGCCTACCAGCAGCTAAAAAATATATTTGATCTCCTCAATGATTTGTTTGGTCCAGTTTTTACTTCAGTTTTTATTTCTTTGACAACATTTTGCGGCGCAAGGACGGCAGGTGCATGAATTTCTTGTCAATTTAACATTACTAAAAATTAACGACTATCTTTTTATTTCACTTCAGATATCTTGGCTCCAAAATTTTGGTTCAGGTCTGTGGAAATTAGCATGTATTTCTTTCTCTTCTCAGGAGTATTTATCTTTGCAGCTGAAGCACACTATCAGGTTAGTGCTTTACTTGTCCGAAATGCAAAATTTTACAGAGACGTGCTTTTGCTTTTTGCAATTTCAACATTTTCAACATGCAGGCTAGCTATTTCAAGACGTGGTTACTCCTTCGACGTCAAGATACCATTTCGAGCTTGATGGACTATATTGAAGCTGAGAACAGCAATATTGCGCTTAAGGGTGGGACAAATGGTCGGCTGTTTACAATTTCATACGGACTTCTTGGAACGGTGAGATCCATAATAACAAAAACGGTGTAAGGTACGAAATGTTAATTTCTTATCAAATTGCAGGCCTCTAGTGTCGTTCTAACTTACGCAATTATGATTATTCAATTCCGTGCTACCAGCAAACCTTGAATTAGTACGGTTGATATGGTCTCCTTTATATTGTAATTTTACCTGAGATGATTCTTCTTTTCATTTATGTGGACGTAATCCATTAGTTCTACATACATTAATATCCGGTGGCAAATGTGTACCTTTTATTGGAATAAATGTTTACGTTTTGGGATGGTAGATATATGCGCAGTTAATCACTTCAACTTATTTTGGCAAAGGTGGTGTAATTCTGGGATATCATATTGTCCATCTGCTGCAGGAGTCCGACGTTTCATTTATATAGAACATATTGAAAGTTTAAAATCTAAATTAGAATCATGGGTCATATTACCCCTGTCAACGGGATTTCCCACGCTGAGGACTTCATGTCAACTGAAATCCATCACAATGAAGTCCCAAAACCCCCAACTACGCCAAATAAAGAAGAAGAGCTTAGAATATTACAGGAAATTGAAATCGTTTCCGCATACTTTAAACCAATATTCAAGTTCTTTTCGTATTTGCTG
The DNA here is from genome assembly GCA_036851895.1 of Orthonychiurus folsomi. NCBI lineage: Eukaryota > Metazoa > Arthropoda > Collembola > Poduromorpha > Onychiuridae > Orthonychiurus > Orthonychiurus folsomi. The sequence goes on along the minus strand of JAAXYW010002947.1, from coordinate 11,471 downwards.
TACATCCCGTACAGCATTGAAACAGATGGGAAAACCTACACATCAACCACAACTCTGTGGCGACAGGTAAGATTTAGGAATAAAGTATTTTCTCGCAAGTGATTTTGGACCTGACAACGATAGCAATGATCTGTATACTACTGTGTTTCAGGTTCTGTGTGCTTTTCTGCATTGCTTGGCATGCATTGAAGCAGTTTTTACAGTCCGGGATAATACAATTGGAAAAGTTCAAAATGATCCATATTTGTTCCTCCGTCTGGTGGATCGAGTAAACGCGGCTTGCTACTGTTTCATTTTCTTCTACATAGTGTGGTTTAAGAAGGATGACATCTTAAAAGTTTTAGGGGTTCCAATCCCAGCTGGCAATAAAATGGCTAAATCGGTTTGTTATTGTTTTACTAAGACACAGCTTCACAAACAATTTTAAATTAATTTAAATATTTTTGATAGATTTCCCGATCCGTGAACGGATTCATTTTTATATTTATTACCACCTTTAGTGTGTTTGCGTATATCTCGGCTAAACTAGATAACAATTGGTCAGATCCGGATATCAGCAAAACAATTGGCAATCATACTGACAAAATCATCCAAGAATACTATTTGTCTCCATTCGAATCTCATTTGAAAAATTCGCCAATGTTCAAGGTTATTGGCGTTACCTCCATTATTTGCCGTCTGTATGTTTGGCTGCTTCTGGATTCCCTGATGGCGCTTTGCATAATCATCGGCGCTTGCAGTTTTCGCCTTGCAAGGGAGTTTAAACTTTACATTATACAATGCCAGAATAACTCGTCTGATACAGCAAGGGTTAGTTCACAATTTTATTTTACAACGGAATTCAAATGGTATTAAAACATATGCCAACCCTTGCCAGATATTCGAGGCTTATTACAAAATAAAAAACTTGTTCAACATGTTCAGCGAATTATTTGGCCCAGTTTTCGTCGTTGTGTTTGTTTCACTGATAACGTTTTGCGCAGTGAGTACAGCAGGTAAGTAAGGTTTGCTAATTTGCAAATTAGATCCTAAAATGTAATTTTTGATCGGTTTTTGTAGACATTTTGGATTCAACTTCTTGGACTTTACCATGTATTATGGGGATATACTTTGCGCTTTTTACATCGGTTCTGCTTTTCCCGGCAGAGGCTCACTACCAGGTCTTTTGCACGGAATAATATAAAAGGAAATGCGATTAGTGTGTAACTACCATAATTATAATTGACAGGCAAGTCATTTTAAAACATGGCTTGTAGCTCGGCGCAAGGGCTCCGTGTCAAATATGATGGATTATCTGGAAGTCGATAGCACGAATTTGGCAGTCAAGGCGGGCCGGCTGTTTACTATTACATATGGATTTCTTGGCACGGTAATTATTTGTCAAACCAGAAAGAAGGAACCTAAATTTTTCAGGAGCAACTAGTCGCAATCATTATTACTAATTGGTGGAAATTTTAGGCATCCAGCGTGGTATTAACGTATGCAATCATCACAATTCAATTTCGTGGCTGCTGTTCTGCAAAGGATGATATGGCATCCAAGATGTAGCAGCATTAGCTCTAACTTGCAGAAGAAGTCAAAATATATTGCTAAACAATTGCTAAAGCAAACAATACACCATTGTTAAGACTGTGCTTTCAATTTAGTTTACACCATATTACAGCCTGTCCATTTTGACTTTCGTGAATAAATTATTCGCTATTAGTGCCTAGTGCACATTTTTGTTAATAAACTGTCTCCAAATTCCAATTTACTGAATAAATAAATAGTGAATTGTGCTTGCTTACTTAGTTGTGCAATGAAAGTGTGCCTTTTGGTCAGCACAAGAAACACTTCTGCTACTTAATAGTCTGCTTTCACCCTTATTAAGGATAGAAATTATATAAAGCCCGCAAAATTTTAATAAAAGGACATGTCGAACATACATAGATTACTTGCATTAAGTCCAAAGCTGTGCCTTTTCTATTTGAAAGGAAATGTATTAACGGGATGTCGAACATACATAGATTACTTGCATTAAGTCGAAAGCTGTGCCTTTTCTATTTGAAGGGAAATGCATTAAGGGGATTAAAGCCTTAATGACAGCAACCAACCAAACCCTGAATTATTTTTGGTCCATTTTGTCCATCGCATCGGTCCCCGGCTAACAAAAACTGTCCGCAAAATGGACTTTTCACCATACCTGCAACCGTGGTTCAAAATTAGTTACTACTTTGGCTTAATACCTTTTAAAGTAGAGAAGAATGGAAAAACATATGTTTTCACCACAAATATACTCCGCAAAGTAATTCAAAGGTAATGAATTCTACAACACATGAATTAAATAACATGTATTTTGTTGCAGATCACTTGTGCCATAATTCAAATATTAATTTCCATCATCGGCATCTACGAGGTGTATGAGACATTTTCGGAGGCACGAAAAGTAAAGAGGGACCCCGCAATTTTTATTAATCTGTTAGAGAGAACAAATTCTGGATCATATTGCTGTTTGCTTGCATACATGGTTTGGTTTAAAAAGGCAAAATTAATTGGAATCTTTGCACACTCTGAACACGAAATGTCGAAACGGGTGAGGGAGAACTATAGTGTGTAAAAAGAATATGACGGCTAACTTAGTAACTTAGGAGATTTACTTCTAGATATTCTGGATCTGTACTGCAGTCACTGGATTAACAGTTTGCTTCAGTTTAGTTGCTTTTACATCTTGGGCGTTATCATTTGACAATGTAAACATAAGTATTGGGATGCGATTGAACAGTTCCATCCAGAAAGCATTGTACGGTAACTTCCTTTCTAGGGATGCGAGTGCTCCTGAAATTAATGGAAGAATGCAGGGTTTAGAAATGATTGCATTGGCACTACTAATTGTAAGGGTTTATAAATGGCTGCTGATTGACCTGGTAATGATTTTGATCGTATTGAATTCTTCTGCTTGGTTGCAATGCGCAAAAGAATTTAATTCACTTTTGAAGAAATCTTCACCATCTTCGGATATTGACGAAACAAAAGTGAGAAGCACCAGAATACTTACTTATACTAAGGCACCCGGCGACCCGGCCTGGCAATAATGATTAATATGTGGTTTTAGGTGTTCATAATCTACAACAGACTGAAAAGCATAACAATTCAATCAAACGAGTTAATTGGACCAATGTATGTCGCCGTATTAATTTCGTTAGTAATGTTCTCTGCAGCAAATACAGTTGAGGTCCTGGATTCGAGAACCCTTAACTTTCCCGTGGTGATGTTGGTTTACTTCTCTTGCGCAGGATCGGCATTCGTAATAGCAGCTGAGGCGCATATCCAGGTAGTGTTAATGTATGATGTCAATTTGCAGGTCTCCGACTTACTGAATGTGTTTCATTTCCAGATGTCTAAATTCAAACCATGGCTACTGAGTCGCCCAAAACGGTCCGCTTCCACTATCACTGACTACTTGGAAGTAGAAAACGACAACATTGCAGTCAGCGGGGGCCCGCTTTTTACTATTACTTATGGATTTCTGGGAAATGTAAGATTTTTGTATTTGAAAGTGAAATTAGTCGTCATTCGTCAGTGTGGACAATTTAGACTCATTCTCGTTATAGGCAGCCAGTGTGATGTTAACTTATGCAATCATCATGATACAGTTCAAAGGAAATCATATTGAAAATTAGCATTCGACTACGGATTTTGTTCGACAGTTCCTCATTCAAATTTCTTGCAGGAAGTCTAACTGCGAATAGCTTAATTTTTCAATTTTAATATGTGGCGGCTTATTCTATAATGAATATATATTTGATTTGTTCGACACGTTGGTTGAAATATTAATGTTTGGCAGTGCAGCATGTAAGATAGATAGGAATCGATTGCGCTTCTGAATGGTTCAACATATGCTTATGCGCTCGTCTCATCTTGAATGAGTACTTGATTCTAATAAACAAAAATCTCAAACTGAATCTGAGTCCACTTTGCAGGCTTTCTTTTTACATGTGTAAGGGTTGACCGCAAAGAAAGGAATTTGGATTTTTCAATTACTAGTACTTGTGGCAGTTTCGGGCTTCGAACGTGGTCCTAAGCAATTACTATGATCCAATTTCCTGGCCTACGCACATACATTTCATTTATTCCCGTTGGGATCAGCTAACGCCCTAATACCTATTATAACCTAATAAACCCACTCTACAAAATTAAAGTCCTAAAGCAAACAAGCCGTTCTAATTGGAAGGGTTTTCAGTCACCTCGCGTCATATTCATCATATGAGTGTGTTGTCTATTTGCTTAACACATATGAGATTTGCGTTACAGTATGGTAGTATTAAAGAGCAAGGGGTTTATTAGAAGTAGGGAAACGATCCTAAGTATATTTGCCATTGTTTAGAGTTGTCTGCTGCACAATGCAAGCAGCTTCCACCATGTCAGCCCAGAAAGTTGTCACTGGAAGCAAAAACCAATACTCTGGTTCAAAATCTAGCACGGCAAAAGTTTTTGACGAGCTTGATGCTGTTGGTTCATATTTCTTACCTTGGTTTAATCTATGCTATTGTATTCCGTACATTCCATTCAAAATTGAGTCCAATGGAGAAGCGTATATCTTGTCTACAACACGCGGGTGGAAGGTAATTTACTTATAAGCAAAAAGGAACCAATTGAATCCTGAATGAATAACAATCTGTTTGCAGACATTGTGCGGCATTGCTAATTTCTACGCTTGTCTGGAAACTATCCTTCATTTCAGAATAGTAATTATTGGAAGGATTCAAAACAACCCAGCAATGCTTCTTCATTTGTTGGATGTTTGCAATTTCGCCATCTACACTTTCATATTTTGTTACATGGTGTGGTTTCAGCCAACTAATATTTTGCAATTATTTGGAAAACCAAAATCAACCCGAAACGCCCTATCTAAAAAGGTCCAGTAAAAGCATGTAATATGTATACCGTATTGGCAACATTCAAATTGAATTCTAATATGCAATTCTTCAGGTGTCCAGAGCTGTCACCATATTTAATGCCTTCTTAATAATTTTCACGCTCTTCGCGTTTGTTTCTAATTTCATTTCCCATAATTGGGACACCATGGATTTGGAAGATGGGTTTACACGTAGTTCACAAAAAGCCTTGTACGCGTATTACATGACCTCTTCCTATCCACTGCCTATTGCACCCGACAAGAATACAATTTTTCTGAAAATCCTCACAACTTTGTCAATCATTCGCAAAGCCTTCGTGTGGGTTCAAATTGATCTACTGATGGGGTTATGCGGCATCACGGGATTTGTCAGCTACAGATTAACAAAAGAGTTTAAAAATTTCATTGTTCAGACTGAGCAATCGGAATTGAAAATACATGATGTAAGCAATACAGTCGTCGCTGTAGACTGCATCGAAAAGTATAATTTTCCACACTTATTTCAGGCCTTCAAAGTCTACCACGAAGTTAGGAAAATAATGAACGGATTCAGCCAAGCAATTGGACCGCTATTTCTCGCCGTATTTTTGTCCATTATAACATTTTGTGGGGTAAACACCGCCGATGTTCTAGATTCCTCAAGTTTTGTTTATAAAACCATAATGTTAATTTACATTATCCTGCTTGCCAGCGCTGTTGTTCTTGCAGCTGAGGCACACTACCAAGTAACACTTAATTCCTTCAAACCACAATTTGAAATTTTATAATAGTGAATATACCTTTTAATAATACAGGCAACTTGTTTCAAATCATGGTTAGTGACGCAACGGACAGGGAAAAGGTCTGGAAATAATGGACTACCTGGAAGTCGAAAACACAAATCTTGCCATAAGGGCCGGTCGATTTTTTACCATTACATATGCATTTCTTGGAACGGTAAATATTTTCGAAATTTAAATTTAGCCACATCAAGACCATTTTTTAAAATGATTTCTTTCAATTAGGCTTGCAGCGTCGCTCTCACATATGCGATCATCATGATCCAGTTTCGTGGATGCTGTAGCTATATTTAAATTTAAAAAATTGAATAGTGTAATGAAAGACCCAAATGAATGTCACTCTTTTATATGTAGCAAACGTGTCTTTGATAGTAATGTTAGTCAATTTGAAACCAGCCAATCACCCAATTAGCGAGCCGCTCCATAATAGCTGAGTTGGAAAGTGAAATGGGGCATCGAGCATCACTTAGCTTGCCTGTGGGGAAACACCCATAGCTATCATTCTAATTTTTGCATAATAAATTAAAACTCTAATACAGTGCTACACACAATTGTATTCGTAAGACATCGAGAGTTCGTTTTCATTCTGAAACCAAACGCATTAAACTGATTAAAATTCTGAGATGACAATGGGTATGTGGGTGATATGTTTTGCAGAATGTATATGGTTACTGGCAATTGGAATCCGGCCGTCATTCAAGATGGATTTGTCAAACTATTTTCAACCATTTTTCAAATTCTGTTATTATAGTGGCCTAATACATTTCAAAATAGAAAGTAATGGTAAAACTTTCTTTTGCACTACAAGCATGTTCCGCAAAGTAAGACATAAGACATCAGAATTGTTAAACCACAAATAGTCATAAATTAACAAATAAAAATTTCAGATCACAAGCATAATAATTCAATTGCTAATTTCAATCATGGGTGTCTATGAGATGTACCGAACGTTTGCGGGTTCACAGGAAGTCAAAAATGTTCCCACAATTTTCATTTATTTGCTGGAAAGAGCAAATACCGCGGCACTTTGCTATTTGATTGTCTATTCATTCTGGCGCAAAAAGAAAATTATAATTGGCGTCTTTGGATACCCTGAACATAAAATGCCTAAACGGGTGAGTGAAGACTTGTATGCAGGAAACCTGAAATAAATTCAGCGCCTATCTCTTCTATCAAATAGACATTATGGCTCTCTACTGCGGCGATCACATGTCTATTTTGCTTCAGTGCATATGCTTTGGCGTCTTGGATTCTGTCATTTGATGAACATGATATGACCATGGAGCTACGAATAAAAAATGCCATCCAGAAAATCTTGTATGGCAATTTCTTGTCGAAGAGTTCAAATACTATTGCTGACATTTATGGAATCACGCAGGACCTGGAAATAATTACGGTAGCCCTCCTGATAGCTCGGGCTTACAAATGGCTGCTGGATGATTTGGTAATGGGCTTAGTTATAATAAATTCTTTTGTTGGGATGAAATATGCAATAGAATTTAGCGCACTATTGAAGAGGTCATCACCATCGTCAGATATTGACGAATCAAAGGTTAGTAATAGAATCATGCTTGTCGTACATACATACTCATTGTTAGTATAGCAATGCGTAATGTTGTTTTAGGTATTCCTATTTTACAACAAGTTGAAAGAAATGCTAACAAAGTCAAACGAATTCATTGGGCCATTGTACATTGTCATATTCATTTCACTGGTTACGTTCTCTGCAGCTAATACAGTTGAGATCCTGGATTCCAGAACTCTTGATTTTCCCATAATATGGCTTATTTATTTTTCATGTTCGGGATCGGCATTTATAATGGCAGCTGAGGCGCATAACCAGGTAATGTACAAGTTACTTAAACCTAAGCTTTCTTTGGGTAATGCTTACAAAACTGTGCAAGTATGGAAGTTTGTATTGAATGTCTAGTGTCGTTTCTAGATGTCTAATTTCAAACCCTGGCTACTGAGTCGCCCAAAACGGTCCGCCTCCACCATCACGGAATATCTGGCAGTGGATAACTTCAACCTTGCAATAAGAGGAGGGCCATTTTTTGCAATTACTTACGGGTTTCTGGGAAATGTAGGACTTCACTAAAAATCAAGAACCTCTCATTCCTTTTAAAAAGATTGGTTTCTTTACAGGCAGCCAGTGTGATGTTAACCTATGCGATTATCATGATCCAGTTCAAAGGAAATCAGATGGACATCTAGCATGCAATAACTGCTTTTGTTGTAACTGTAATTCAAATTACTTCCACGTTTCTGTAATTGACTGAAATTGATTTCAACTTTAATCTGTGGTCAACAAGATTCGAAAGTCTACCTTTAGTACTACTGCCAAGTTAATTAACATGAAAGCTGCTTCTCCTTTAGGCAAACCGGAAATTGAAACTATCAAAGTGGGAGGGATTGCAAATTGGAAGTTAATTTGGATTGCTGAGCGATGGGAATCCTTTTGTGTTTCTCTACTTAAAGCTAGTGTTGTAAAATTTCAAACAGTTCCATGCAAGTTTCTATAAAGTGATATCTGAGCATGAAAGATAATAAACAACGGCTTACACAAAATATGAGTTCTATTTTCCGGTTTACTAAGTTCCTTATTGCAAAATTCCGTTGAGTTATCAGTACAAGTTCTTCGAAAAAGTTGCGACATTAATAAGGATGTGGTCTGATTGGCCTTTCGGGATCACAGAGTTTGGGATCTTTCAGGAATTCCACCTCCTTCAAATAATGTGCCATTAATCCTAAAACAAAACAGAAAATTAGATCAGAACTCAGCTTTAGACAACATGCATCTTATGAAGATGCAATCTTCCTTATTAGTAGATTAACACAGCTTACACAACAATATGTCAAGTATAATTGAACCAACAATTCAAACAAACAGGCCAACAAAAGCTCTTACCAAATTTCCTTGCTTTCCAAATTTCTTTGGTGACTAATTCATATTGAGGCTTGCAAAGTCCTGTAATATGGCGCTGGTAAACCATTCCGGTATAGGGTGACACGAATTGATACAACAATTTTATATTCTTCCAGTCGACTTCAATTTTATGCTCACATAAAATACATTTCCGCTGAGGTTTCTCGTAAGGGTTTGCAAGGGTTGTTGGCTGCAACAAGAAAACCAAGAATGGTTAATTGCAATAATAGCTAAGTCAAGTGGTGACCAGTGATTTATATTTCATGCAATATCAATATTACCTACTTAATACCCGATCGTTCAAGTAAATCACACAATTTGTTCCGTCGTCGCCTCGCCGTGAATAATTTTTGTATTACTTAGTAGATTTACACATAATATACATAAAACAAAACACATTAACTAGCTTCGCAGCTAAAGTTTTTCTGAACTGACTAAGAGATACAATGACTAAATTTACAGGGGGTCAGGGATCATTCTTGTGATTGGGGCCACTTTTCTTCTTTGGACGAGCCTCATCCCAAGAACTCAATGTAACAGAAGTAAACACACTTGCTATTACTAGCAGAAGAAGCCCAGTCAGCAGAAATATGTCTGTTTGATCATCACCGCGTCGCAGAATTTCAATTTGTTCCTTTCTCTCCTGTCTTTCTTTCCGGCTTAGCTTGTCTTGCAACAGTGTCCCATAATGGTTTCTTGACCAATCATCATAGTCAAAAGCAGTCGTCCTTCCAGACATAGGCACTTTAGCACCTTTTTTCCCAAAGTCTTTAAATGGGTCTCTGCTATCTACATTCGAGGCATCCGCTTCATAAATTGTACTTGCTCCACTCGGCTCACGATATTCTTGACCAGTTAGCAGCCCATTATCATACATCCGTCTCAGCTTTAAATTCCCAAGTACTTCATATGCTGCACTTATTTCGTGGAATACACTACTCGGTTTCCCTGGGTTTTTATCCGGATGATGAAGGAGGGATAATTTGTAGTAAGCTTTCTTGATGTCGGCTTGACTGGCTTTAGGTGTTAGTCCGAGAGCATCGTAGTGGTTGCGGTTATTTCGATGGAAATTTCTTCGGAAGGTAACTTGATGACTGGATTTCATGGAATAGAGGAGAAGGGACAATTTGGCTGATGTCCGCCAGTCCCTTTGAAAAATTCCCATTATCTCATTCTGGAGGGGGTAGCGGTAGAATTGTGAATTTGGCACGGTCAGTATCAGTCAAATTCGGCAGAAAAAAAATAGCAGGGAAGGATTTTCCTGAGGAACTAACACCGGACCCCAGCACATAAATTGGACACTTGACTAATTGAGGTTATAGATTATTTTGAATGAATAAAATGGACATAAATTTAGAAACTAATTGAATTGGATAGCACTTGAGCTGTACATTGTACATGTGATGTAAAATAGAAGGGTTGAATTCGCGCATTTGGTTTATTCCATGTCGCAAAATTTAGCGGCTGCACACACGAATCGTAGTCGTCTCTGTCTCAAATAGTCCCACTCGAGAATTAAATATTCATTCGCGTTCTAATTTCTATCAAATCTTCAGTAACATTTCACGCAGTCCTGCAAATCAGTTCACAACTAGACATTGTAAGAAATTACCTCATCAATAATTATAAATATGGGTTCTAAAGTTTGCCACAAATTTCGATTTAGGTAAATAGCTATTACACTTCCACAATATGTGTGAGTTAGTCTACGATATTAAAATTATGAAACTGCATTTCCAAGGCTAAAGGATGTGATAGTTATTATTGTCATTTTCTAATAGCTAGTCCACTTCTATAGCCTGTACTCTAGATGCCGTTCATACATTGGCTGAATAGGACGAATGGTAATGTTTAGTTTACAACCATGTCACATGTTCGTGATATGGTTTACGGCAAGGTAGATCAAACAACAGTACTTGTTTGATCTACCTTGGTTTTATAGTTTATATCAAATAAAAGTTACACATGAACAATGATTGTAAGACGTCGTTTTCTAATTACTAAATTTAGAATCAAAATATGAGAGCTAACTCCGGTAAGGGTAATTTTTTCTGGCGACAACTACAAAAACTAGTGGCTGATTGAATTCACCCATGCAAATGAATTAACCTATGCCATGTCCTACTCCATTACTGCTAAAACTCGCAGAAAGTATTTGTGCAATCAATATATTATATGTTCTCCTTACCAAATCCTCATTTCTCTCTTTCATGACTTTCTGCAATATCCTTTCTTCTTCGCTGTAAACCGGCTCCGGATGAATTGTGCTTGTTGTCTTAAATCCTCTTCTGGAAATTAAGATGGGAGTCAGTCGTCCAATCCGACTTAATCTAGCCGCAGCCATCTTTGCCAAAAAAAACAACCAACCAAGTACTCGTATTCCGTTCTTATTTTAAAACCAAAACCAGAGTTTTTGAATAAGCAAGTTTCAAGAAATGGAATGAATCTCCTCAGAATTCCCGGTATTAATTGTCCCGGTTCTGAATTGCGGCACAGCAGTGCGTCGTTTAGTTTTAACTCTTCGTGTTAAACGTAATTGGACAGTCAGGGTCGGGTCAGTTTATTTAAAACAAAGTTAAAGTTAGACTACACGTTGGATATTTTATGCAGCATGCAGCGGCTTTCACGTTCCCTGGCAGTAATGTGTTGAACCATTAAATCCCTGGTGTTGAACGGCGAGATTTACAAATTGCGTATATTCATTTTTTATTTCCGTTATGCCATGATTATACTTCCTTTTCATTTCAATTTTATGTCAATTTTTCGGGATTTCACGTCATTTTTTCATTTTTGGTGATTTACACTTCAAGAATGAATCACTTTCACTTCCTTTTCATTTCAACTTCACGAATCGTTAAATATTGATTTAATT
>JAAXYW010002946.1:0-13291 GCA_036851895.1 Orthonychiurus folsomi | reverse complement strand
GAACACATGTAATTTGTATGCACGATTTGTAGAAAATGGAGTTGATGACAAGGGGAAGGGGGTAAAGAGGCTCGGAGATTAGATTCCCCTCCACAACAACCAATATTAGCCTCTACTTTATGTCTGTGCCCCGCCACACATTACATTAGATTTAAATGGGGGAAGGGCGTAGTATGTAGTAGTGTTAGAAAGGAAATGGTTGTTTTGCAAATAGAGGATTTTCCCAGATTTATGTGCTCGATAAAAATGAGCATCTGTCTCCGCTGGAAACAAATGAGTGATTCGCACCGCTTCCAGCCTCGGATTTTGGTATTACGGAACCCGGGAAAAGAAAGTTCACGGGCAAAGCCTGCCTGCCTGAGTCAGAATCATGAAGGAAATGATTGTGTCTTGTAAAATGTAAAGTAATGGCCCAGGTTTAGGCAGGCCAAAGAGTTGAAGAAAATGATGTTTCTCCCCTAACTCACCGACACCGACGACCCTCCTTCACCACAAAAATCTCGATTTGCAGTTGAATGGCATAACTTCCGAAGGTCGGGATAGAAAAATTTTAGATCAGAAAGAGAAATGACGAGGAAAAGGAGTGGGGAAAATAACGTAGGTACAATGTACATAGAATGCTGCCTGTCTGCCATGCCTTGTGATTGTGTGTGCTACTACACAGAGAGATGATATTCATTTTTTGATAAATGACTCTCCCGCCCCAAGTGCAATAAGGAAGTTGAGCAATGCTCATTGAATGGGAGGCACACATGTGTGGTTGGTTGTGCGGTGCATCACATACATTACATACGTGGTCACACGGTACAGTACAGTACAGTACTGGATCAGTACAATAGCTTTTCCTACTCTATAATATTGCGGAGAGGCCGATTGCTTTGCTTATAAACTGAAATACAAGGAGAATCCGTCGCCGCCGCATTAATGGGAGGGAAGAAAAGGCCTTTCCCCGCCTTTCTCTCCAACAAAAGGCGACAGCTCCTATTGTCCTCTTGTTTGCGCTTTTCCCAACCAAATTCAAAATGCCCTTCCTCTGTCCGTCCGTCCAACTCTCACTCATTCGAAAACATTTTTTTTTGTTCCGAGGGGGGAAATCATTCTCGTCATCTTCGATGAGAATACGCTTGGGCTTGAAGAGAAATTCCATTTCGTTTCCTGTCTAACCTCCCCGTTTGACAAGCCAACCCCTCATTACAGCATCATAGGGGGAAATACAAAAAAAATTCTCAAATCCAATTGACTATATATTAGCTTGATGGTTGGTTGGTTCTATTGAAGGAATTCGGGCGGGGAAAAATGAACATGCAGGGCAATGCAATTTGTAATGTCATGTAATGATGTAGGATAGAAGAAGTCTATAAAGATGTGTGTGTGGGGCCGAGGCTCCTGTCACCCTTCCAGAATTTCTCGAAATGATTTATCAAGTGATTACAGGCGAGGAACACGGAATCCTTGCCGTGGCCGTCTGAAGGATGACAATTTCAACAAATGATATTTATAATGGACCATTTCATCTTCATTTTCATCCTGGAGGATTTAGCTGGAATTGTCCCGGGACCACTCCCTTCCTCAACTGTACTGTCTCGAATTACACTATTGCCACGACGCACACTACATGGAATTGCCCAAATCGTAACAAGCTTAAGTCCTCCACCCTTCAGCCCTATGTATTGTATGTATATAACGTACGCACTTGCAGCCCTGCCCTGACTTGCACTATTTTCTAAGGGTTTAAGCTCCTAAAATTCCATAGAGAGATGAGAAATTTTATAGCCACTGCAGCCGCGGAGACGGCGGCGGCTTGAAAATTGGCTCAATGCATATGAAGGGAATATTTATTTGCATGCTGAATTCCAAAGATTTAAAATCCACTCTTCGTGTGGTGGAGGTTTTATCCGCGAGGGTGTTGTGAGGGAGGAGGAAGGCCTCCGGTGTCAAGCCATAAACCAGTTTGTTATTAATGCGTGTAATTTGAGTGTGGAAGTAATATCATGGTTTATTATATTGTCTCAGTGGTATTTCATTCCTTCAAAACTTTTTCCCGCGTGCCGGAAAGTGGAGAAAGTATGAAAATAGTTTTGGCAGTGGGGATCATAACAGAGCCATAATTTACAGTCGTAGAGTGCATATGGTCCACGCCTTGGCGGGACGCGGCGGCGGGAGGACTCCCGCGATCCCCGCCTGGCACAACGTATGGACTTTAGTGCAGTTCCCTCCATATATGTTCTCCCTCCTTCCAGAAGTCCATTAAATATTAGTGTAATTATTCAGAGGGAAACTTCTAAATGCCTGTCCATTCCAATTTCTTAAGAACAACGGTGTAAGAAGCTAAGCAATGCTCCACGTCTTGTACTGATACAAAGATTATTTCTTCCAGTAAGGTCTAGCCGCTGCTAGAAATCTTGGAAATTTTAAAATACATTTTTATAACAAAAAACGGCCCAAATGGCACAATTTCTTTTGAACTTTCGATTTTGCCGCCAAAAGTGCAAGTGTCAACTGTGAACGTGTCCAAGGCATGTACCTACATACCTGCCACCCCTTCCCATTTCATTACTTTCCTCTTTATTTCCTTTTTGACTTTAAATTTATACGTCGGTCTCCCCCTGTTAATGAATAAAGACCTATTTCCTTCCCCGACACTTTACCTACTTTCTACAGCTACTAACTATGTACTCCTCTGGTTGTAGTAATGCATGCATATTTCCTACTTGGCTTGGCTACTTTCCGTTTCATTCCTTTTCTTCAACCTTTCATTTTCAGAGGAGGAGATCCAGACTTGGAACATAAATTCAGACTCTTCCCTCCTTCTAATTCCATTTCTTCTACCCCAGCCCAATCACTGCATGTTTCCCCGACCACACTTCCCACTGTTTAACTTTCCGCCGAAATCCCTTGCCAGCCCACACGGAGAAGTCATAAAATCCTCAAGAGACATTCCTTTTCTAATTCAAGGTTTGCACACAGGGTGTGCAAAATTTCGTATGGGTTTACGTACAATGTGAGATTAAAATAAATTCCTACATTTTGAGATTTTTTGATATTACAATTTTTACAATGCAGTACGTATGCAATAAATGATTACTACGACCAGAAATTATACACATTGATCCCAGAATTGCATATGCTATATGCTTACGTACAAGTAGGATTAGAATGTACATTTTTAGACACCCTGTATTGAAACCACAGGGCTCATATGTCCGTATGTGTTTGAAATTAGATCCGAACCTTATAGTCCCGGCGTATGAATGAATAGGAAAGAAATGAAAGTTTTTTTTGACAGCGGCGCGGCTCCCGCCAATCCCTTGCTGCTTGTCTTGCCAGCCAGCCACCCCCATTTTCATTCATTCAATGTATGCCTGGCGCTGCACCCTTGGATTTAACCATACCATCCCATACTTTCCTTTCACTTCAATCTTCATTCGCCCTCTCATTCATTTCATCTTAAACACTTTTTTATGACATATTAAGACGCTTCTGCACTCAAAACCCAAAAGGCTTTTGCTTTTCCATAAAAGTTATGAGCTCAGTTGGGGTTTTGGGAGTTTGGCTTTCCCGCCTACCCATGCAAATGCAAGCCGTAGTGTTTGGTCTTCTTAAATCCTGCCTGCCTGCCTCCTTTCCCGCCTTTTCTTCTTCCGCGTTTCATCGTATCTTTTGTCGGGAGAAGAAGCTAAATTTCATCTCACATCTGCTCCATTATTTGTGACTTTCTTCCGAGGGCACCCTGTGGGTACCCGTAAAGCTCGGCTTTAGTTTATTGTTTTAATTGACAACCCGGGTGCTTAATTACAGTCAAGCAAAGTTTTCGGCTCAGCCTTAACTATGTTCCCTCACCGCGGGAAGGCGGCTCCCCTTCGTATTATCTGCCGGGGAGGAACGATTTGAAAAAAAAAAGTTTCAAGATTGATGACGCATATTTTATATACACCGCGGAAGTCGGGCTCACCCGAAGTCACGTAATCCCTCCTGCATAATTAAACTCAATTCATTAAATTTGAGTGACCTAATTTAATGCTTTGGGCAAAGGTCTTTGGCCGCGGCCACGGCCGCCTCCTCATATTCTACGGACGGACTTAAATTTAATCAATTTATTTGTGCTTTGCATACGAATGAAGCACCCCACCCCCCCTTCGCAGCACACCGCACACCAACCTAAGAAATTTGAAAGTTCATCGCAAGGGACCTGCACTCCACCAAAATCCCTTTGTGACATTGTAACCTTATCTTACTTTGGGAAGTGTGGCAATGAATAAATGAGAGACGGGGATGCTTTCATTACCCAACGTGTGCTTTTCCGCGTCTCCCGCCACAAGGGTCTCAATGGCGACAGACTCTGATTTTCCATGAGAATTGGCAGCGTAGAGGATGAGTTTGAGCCAAGAGCCGGGTGCAAGACCTTTGAGGATAAATACTGGAGCTTCGGCACTCAAATTACGACGGATTGAGCGATTCTTCTGATCCCATACTTCCATCACATAGTACTCTGGGAAAAGTCCATACTCTGCTGGGTCTGGGTGATGAGGCTCCCCGTCCCCGTCACCATTCATAATCCGGAAGAGCGGTTGATCTGGAATGGAGGGCAGTTCCCGCTGACTATTGCATACCACGTGGATCAGAGTCATTGTCTGATTTACGACACTGCAGTTCTCCAGTGGGTGTGGTTTAACTGTGAAAAATATACAATGCTACATATTATTTTTTCTACTTTTATTTTAGTTAAATGACTGTCAAATCAATAATATTTAAATACATGTATGTGTACAGTTTGGGATAATGCCAAAATATATGTATGTATGTACTTTGTACTATACATACACAGGGAAGGCAGACATGCTCCTTTTGACTCAAGGAATGTGGCGCGAATGCGAATGTAGAAACAATCTAACCCATTTCTGTCCAATTAGTTTTGAAAAAAGGCGCTCACTGGGATTAGTTTCACTTCACGGGATTTCTAATACCTAAAACGGTTCCTACAGCGGAGTAAACCTGCTGAGCCGTCAAAAAGTAAAGCCGACAAGCTAAATTCGGATGAAATTCATTTTCATGGGGGAACTAGGACAGATTTTTAATCTCCGGGCAACTTCTAATTGTCAGTCATGTTGTCTGAATCATTTAGCATGCTGGCGCCTATAAAACGTGTTTAATAACTTTTGGATTCTCCAAATGCTCCAATGTGTTTACGAAAAGCTGCCACTCTCCCAAATTCCCATTTCCTGGATTAATTACAGCATCCAATGTAATTTTTGTGCCTACTTTCACTACATACATACGCATATGCGTTTATGTATGTATGTATATTTGGATTTAAATTCACATTCTCTTCCAAATGGAATGGATCCCTTCAAAAAAACTCTACAACGGAAAATTGCCGTATACTCCGCCCCGTGCCGCGTCGGGTGGCTTTCAATTCAGATTTCCACATTGAATTTGAGTGGTACGGTACAAGCCCCACGATAGGATGCCATATACGGTTGAAATAATTCAACGTGTAGTTCACAATCGAAATTTATCACGGAAGGCTTTTCCAAATTCATTTGCTCGCCCGCATCTATCCCGCCTACACGAATGTGGGAAGGTAATTTGTGTGGGTTTTCATCCCTGGTTATGTAAACGCAGAGGAGCACAGGACGGAACGGCACTCGTAGTAATGTCATGCAAATAATGTTCTGTATTCGCCCTGCTTCATTTTCCCGCTTGCCTTTCGTTCAATTACACAGGTGTCCGTCCGTGGAAAGGAATGGGGAGTTGAGTTGAGAGCCATTGAATTCAAATTGCCCAGGGAAAGCAAGCAAGCGAGCTTTCACCACCGTCGGCCCTTTAAGCCTGACTGTGACTAACGACAATTGATTAATGATGAATGGGTGAGACTGACTCCCGCGATTGTTTGGATTGAAGAGCTCCGGTTTCAAGTTTCAACCAGTCCTAATTCATTTACGGACGGACGTACGTACTGCGTATGGAAAGTGCGTAATGTATTGAGGGCATACATAACATACGTGGGAGAAAGGACTTAGATTTATAATGTAGTGTACTTAACGTACTCCATCAATGTTAGGGGAGCTGGAGCTTGTATTGAATTTGCATAATGTTGCATATTATGCTGTGCACTCCAGCACTAGTCAATATTTGCTTATTCTCATGTATGTGAGAACAAACCCTTCCCTTTGCAAATGTTTTCAATTTACACTTCATGCAGCGGAAATGCTTTGAATAAACTATGTTTTTGTTTCAAGTCATTGAATAAATCTTGGGTAAGGTTCAAAATACACATGTGCTGAAAATATAATACAATATGGGGGTGTTTTGTGGTGAGATTTTTAAGCCGAATTATCATAGAAGGGTCGAAATTCTTTTGTAATACATAAATGCTCACACAAATTTTTGCGCATGTAGGAAATCATGCTTGGCGGTTTATTAATCTGTCCAGGTTTCCAGTATTTGGTAGCGCGGGTTATTTAAATGCTTGCTGCAAGTCTCATTATAATTCCAGGATGTGAATACCAAGGACGAGGGTTGACTGGAAAGGAGGTTATGTAATTTAGAGAAAGTAAAAGGAAAGGAAAATACCTGCGGCTACTACATGAAAGACACACGGTTGCACTTGTCGCCCAATGGAGTTGCTTCCCCAACAGAGAAAAGTTCCATACTCGGAATCAGTGTTTGGTGTATAGAAGAAGCGACTCAGATCCCCATGAGACACAGTTCGCCCAACGGGAACTACATCCACGTTGTCACTCGCTCCATGAAATTCCCACTCAAACCGAAAAGCCGTTGGATTTGCTTTCCACAGCACAGCGGAGTCCAACACTTTCACCTTTTGAGGCTCCCACTGTGACGCCGTTCTCGGAAAGGCAGACGGGGGTGTCTGGAATTAATAAATCCTCAAGTTTTAATTAGTGTCACTATCGTTTAAGACTTGAATCCACTATTCCATTAAAAAAATCTTTTTTAAAATAATTTTATTACTAACTATACTCATTCATATCCATAAATTAATAAAAATCGGGACTGCTTGACATTTAGAATCCAAGAAATACAATGGCTGGTCAAAAATTGGTAACGACTACTCAATTATTTTGACAGTAACCTTAAAAATTACGTGGGCGGAATACTTTAGTTGCACGATAACCTTTTGCCCCAACTTTCCAAATTCTTTGTGAATCCACAAAGCTATACTTTATTTCTACAAGTGAAGTTTTCTAATGCATGTAGTTAACCATTTGAAATTTTCCCATTATAAGCCACTTTATAGCATCCCTGCATATTTTATATACACAAATTATACACCGGAAAGTAGGCCCGCTTGGCCAGAGAATACGACTCCCCAAACTTTGTGCAGTAATGGAGAAAGCAAACTTTCTTATAATGCATCCAGCCAAACGCAGGTGGATGTGTATGAAATCTAGCTGGGTTGAGGGGGACGGCGAGCAATGAACCATAAATCTATGCATCCATGTCCTTATGTTTCAACAATCCAATAATGCTCTCAGTTACAGCAATTTAGTGCGGAGGGGTTGAATTCCCTCACAATTCCTCTTAGTTCATCTTGTATCCCGTAATATCCCAGTGCAAGGGAAAGCAGGAGAGAAAGTTTGTAAACTGCTTTTCTTCAGCCTTCTAACCCATCAACTTGTTTTGCTTGTTTTGCCTTTCCAAAATAACACGTGAATGCACGGAAACTGTATTGATGTATTTGTGTGTACTATGTGCATACTCGAAAGGGCATTACTCGCATGAAAATCCAAACTACAAGTTTTTGGATCTGAACTTAGCTTCAAATTATGGGTCCTTGTTTGTTCCTTGTGTATCTTGTTTCCTACAATTTACTTCATGGTTGTATACGTATTGTAGTCCATGGGATTTTCCTTTTCCTCCAAACCACCATAGTTCATTATCAACTACACATCAATTCCGGATGTAGGCGAAGATTTATGTGCACGGTCTGGTCACGCCCATCAGCTACTGGCGTACGTACGTTACGTACGTTACATACGAGTTCCCATACAAATCGGTGGAGGGAGATTGATATAAAAGAGCCATGGAAAAGAAGGAAAAGGAACAAAAATTAATGACGACGGCAAGAGTAGAAAAAAAAGAAGGAAGGGACGGATCGTCGTTCTCCGTTGTTGTTGTGCCAAGAGGAAAAATCAGATTGGATCCGATGCAAAAAAAGGCAGGAAGGAAAAAGGAGAAAGTAGAGAAAATCCGTTTTGTCACACACACACACACGAATTGTAGATGCAAAAGAAGGGGGAACTTACACATGACGCTGAGATGAACTGCATTACTGGATGTAGATCCTTCGGAATTGGAACACACACAAGTAAAATTCCCCGCATTAGCTTTGCGATTGATTCCTTGGAGGACTAAGCTTTGGTTGCTCATGATAATCCCTGCTCCAACATTATGTTTCAATTCTTCACCCTGTGGAAATAAATATTTAACAAAATACATACATGGTACAAACCTTGTACAGCATATGGATACCCACGCAAGTACATATGTACAGTATCTTTCTTGTAGTATCTTCCCTCAAATTTCCAAAATCTCTATTATATATAAGTTAAACCCACTCGTTCTGAATTTGACACGAAATCCATCATGCCCCAAAACTTTGTGGACGATTAACAAAATGAGAGAAATGACACGTTTTTATTTCTTTATCATCCTTCTCCGCCTTCGTGCCGTGCGTTCCTGACTTTGTGCCAATGAAGAGATCCCTACGTGGAGATACAATAAGTAGGAGAAGAGGAGATCTGGAGATGGAAATGGTGAGCTGAAGTTTGTATGTGAGGGCTCGCCTACGCTATGCCATTGCCAACTCAGACTCAAGTGGGAAGCATGGATTGTGAAAGATTGTAGCTTTAGCTTTTGGCTTTTATATATCATTTTGCTTATTACGTGCAGTGTCTTACACTTCCTTCCGTGAAAGTCCAAAAACTAAACTTGGTAACTTTCTTTGCTCAAGATCTTATAAATTAGTTCATCACTTCAGCTCTTTCCTTGGTTCCGATAAATGGAGGAACCATTCACTTCTGGCTGAGTTGATGAAGGCAATTCCACACAGTTCAAGTAGTGGATTAGATAGAATTTTGAATTTTGGGTCTGAGAATTGCAAGGGAAACTTTCACCCGTACGAGTTGACCCAGCGTTTAAATATTTCATGTGTTCCTGTCGCTGCCCAGCATTTAATTGTGTCCGCTGTCACACGTACATACATAAACTTTATGATGTCTGATTCCACCGTCAACTAAATTGTTCAAAGGCAATTTATGTCACCCGAGTTCTACTATCTGCTGATAATTTGATTTGAGCGAATTAATTGATCCTGCACTCCGGTTGCCCTATCCTCTGTAATTAAAGTGTGAATGCAATTATTCCTCCACACTTTCGAGTACAGTAATAGCCAGGGCAAAGGGTATTGATAGCACAATATATGCAAGTGCTGGGAGTCCAGGGCTCATGCAGCCAGTGCCTTTGATTTGGAATTAGGACACAGAGGGTAAAAGCTAAAAGCCAAAATTCCATTAAACACGAAGGTTGCAGGGAATGGGTGTGAGGAGGGCCACTTAGCCTCTTTTAAGTTAAGAGCAGCCACTTAATTGTCATTCGACGTCCATGCTCTATCACTTCTTTTGATCGCCTTTTGATTGATATAAAATTCTGTTTGATTTTCCACCCAAGGAAAGTTCATCTGTTCTTATTTAGCTTTCGGCCCAGTCATCCATTCTTACAGGTTCTCACTATCACACTTCGCTACAGTAGAGGCCTTTTCCAACATTTTTGGCGGTCTGACCGCGTGCGTTGCGTATACGTATGTATTTCCAAATGCTTGGCCTACGCTACGTACACTTTTCAAGCTGAGGATAAGTTCCGAAGCCGTCTCACTAATAATGCTGGCCACGTAGAAAATGAGAGAAAAAGGAGGGGTTGGCGTTGGATACATTTCCAGTACGTACGTACGTATACGTATGTTTTGCTGGAAGTCCATGGCTCATCCATCCATTCATGCCAGGTCATGACTTTCCCCAAGCCTAAGTTATCCCCAGTCCCTCACTCATACAAATTCACGGGAATTCCGAATCCTAGAGTCAACATGTTTGGAAGTCGAGTAAACGTTTTGGCCTTTTGCCTTCTTTTGCTAGAAATGAATTGGTTCCAGGAAAAAAAATGAGAGGGGAAGGTAAAAACTCGTGACACGTGGAACGTGTCCTGTCCATAGGGTCACCTTTTACTTCATGGCTAAAATTCTGGCACGTAAAAGTAATAGACTAGCATGAAGGCGACGAGGCGGGGATAATAAATAGATATTAAATTATTTAGTTCAATAATTCCGTGACAAACCAACCATTGTCCCAAAGCCCAAGTGTAATCCAATACTTTTTGAAATTTGTCCCCGAAGCTCTACAAGCCGGAGGTACATAGGAGTAACGATGGAAAGCAAAGTTATTTGAAAAGTTTTCCTCTCAAAACAACTTTGGGGAGGCCCTATACTTTTCAGAGGGGAAGAAAAGGTGGGATTGTGTGAGTTTGTAAGTTTTCCCGGGCTCTCCAAAGAGCTCTTTGTCACACGATCGGAACCGGGGGGAAAGGAAAAATTATCTTTCTCACTAAGTACCTTTAACGCTTCCATAAACTGAGAATGAAGTGCCTGTTAAGGTGTGTTCACTTCCTGAGTTTTTGTAAAAGGCGGAGAAGTGAGCAAGTTTCTCCTTGCATTGAAGGAAAATTGCTCACAGGAATTGGAAAGGCTTTTTTTATCCTTACTACTTTTTAACAGGGAATGAATGCACAGGGAAAACAATGTCTGCGAGTAGGAGTGCGGTGCAATGAAGCTTGTGGAAAACGTATCATCAGGGGAAAATAATACTTCCCGTCAGCTGAACTTTTCATCCAATTCAATGGCAGGGAAAGGCAGAATATAATAAGATGCAAGGCAATTACTTTCACTCCTTTTTTAGTACAGAACGGGGGATGCAAATTTTAATGAATCAATGTGATGAATTGCTGGAATGGGATGAAAGAATTCCCGTTTGGGGAAATCAAACCTAAATTAAAGCGTTTTTTTTACTATAACCATGGCACAGTTGGTCGGAAATCACAGTTTACCTTAACTTATACATCCTTTATGTAAATTGAGCTTCACTTGCAATTACTGTATTATGATCAAATCATTTCGAGTTTTGTTCAATAATGTCAAAAAGTGGAAACTTACGTTGAAAATCCAAGTGAGGCGTGATATTTTTGGGTTGGCTTGTATCTTGCACTCAAAATACACATCTGTCCCCTCCTTGATTTCCATTGGATTTAAAGTGCTTCCTAGGGACAGCTTGACCTCAGGTGGATCTGTGAAGAGAAATTTCCGGGAAGTGAATGGGAGGACTCAAAATGGGCGCGCGTGCAGCCCTGACTGCCATGTACGCACGGGCTAAATACAATAAGACGAAGACGGTGGGAGTTAAAACCCTTGGATCCGTGAAATTCGGGTAAACTAACTACAATAGTTCATCCCGCCGCGACAGGGGCCTTCCGCTCCGTCGAACATGTCGCCGAAATGAACTTAATAACAGTATGGAGTAAATACACGTAGGAATTAACTCCCGGAGTCCTCCTTAACTTTCATTAGCTGTCCGGGTCCGGGAGTTTCCTAAAATTTCGGATGACTTGTTTTCCCGTCGTACCCGGGAAACAGAGGACGGAAAACAAATAAGACGGACGGATTTTGTTGCCGCTAAGAAAGGAGCGGGAGGAAAGGGGCAACAAATACTTTTCCTTTTTTTGGTGGCAGACAAAGAATCAATACGTGATTGTCATTCTGATTTCAAATAGGAAGCGGGAACGTCATTAACTGGAAACCCAGGGTTTAAACATAGGCTAGAGTATAACCTCGGTACTTGACCTGCCAGCCCCCGTCGGGTTGTAATTCGACATCTCATCTCATGTTTCCCGGGATTTCTTTAAAACTTTCTCCCTCCGCTTCCTCGTTCCTCGTAACGTTACGTACGTGTGTTCCAAGAAAACAAATCTTTAAAGGAAGGAGGATGGGGGGAATCTAGAATAACAAATTAAGAGATCCGGAGTTTCCCTCCTTTCCCCTGTTCGTATTTTATCATCTCCTTTGTTGACTTTGTGGGGTGGCTTCGTCGTAACTTGAGGAACCTTAAATACAAAATCGCAATTTCCGCTGTGCAGCTATGTACACAAAAGTTTATCACTAAATAAATTGAAAATCCCACTCATTCAAGCTGCCTGGCTGACTACTATTATCACATTTCAGAATGAAGGCCCCAGCCCCGGTAGTCATATTACGAAATCTGAAACTTTAAACTTGCATGTTTTCTTATTGAATTTAATGCATTTCTATTAAGGGCTCAAATATAAATCTAATTTTAATACAGACAAGTCCAAAAGTAACGTCCCCTTTCCCCTTTTCAGCATATTTAAAGGTTAATTTTTATATTTTGATTTAATAATTTCAAATTTGCAGAACATTTGACGCTTTTAAAAAACCGCGCGTGAATACAGGAAGCATCCAGTCAACTGATTGAACACTGAGAAACTGGCGAGCACATCTGGAGGACATCCCAGGAATTACACGCTAATCTCTGGACGCGATTTGAAGCACTCTTGGAGTCAAGCGGCCAAAACGGATTCCAGAGCAAGATTTCCTGCTCACACAGGATTACTAAATACTTACACACAACGTTAAGGTGCCAGATTTCCTCCAGGATGTGAGTTTTGTTAAGCATTGGATTTTCAGCTCGACATATTATTGACGCTCCATTGTCCTCTGGAGTGGGAACGAACACAAATGTCCCGGTTGTTACATTTCCGCCATCAATGTCCTGTAAAAAGTTCAATGACCTTTCCCTTTACAAAATACTTACTGGATTAGTGCGCTTAAAAGCATAGTAGTATTAAAATAGAAAATGTTGACAAACATCCCATAATTGAGCAGTGAACCGGGAATTACCGGTTCATTTCATACTGGATGTATCGCCCCACGCATTAACTTTTTTTTATATTCTCGTATCCCAATTTGATTCAACTTTGACGAACAAAAGCTTTTGAGGAGCGGCTCCAATTCTCCGTACCTCAAAGAACCCTTTCCTTAACATCCTAAATTAGTGTACCAGTTCTCCCCTATTATGGCACGCTCCCCCTTACAAGAGTTTGAAAGTAAATTCGTTCCACTTCCAAACACAAACTATTCAAACTCCCCGCCAAATGCAAACCCCAATGAACTCACTCTCTACCTCTTAAATAAGACGAAAAAAAGTTGGAT
>JAAXYW010002945.1:0-13294 GCA_036851895.1 Orthonychiurus folsomi | reverse complement strand
GGATTTGAGATTAAGGATTAGTAATCCTTAATCCCGATTAGTAATCCTCAATCCTTAATCCGGATTGACCCAACCCTGACCGTAAATGACCTAACAGAAGCCCATACCCCGAATAAAAGTCCCGCCTGTTGGTGGATTCTGGGAATAGAAACCCTTGCCCTATTAGAAGACCCTACCCTAATACAACCCCCCGTGTTTAAATGTCCCACTCGCTCATTTCTATTCCGCAGGTATTTTCGTTTCGATAACGGACTCCCTGACTATACCTCTGACTCCAATAAAGTTAGCATTCATTTATTGTTAATTTGAGTTGTTTTATACTAAATAAAACCGATCTCGATTTTAAGTAGAAGCCCCGGGCTCCTAATAGTTCATTTACGGTATGTTATAGCACCTCGAGCAACCAGTATACCAACAATCTCCGGAATGAGCAACCCCCACTCCACCTCCTGCAATTTCGGCACAATGAATCCGACAAATATTTCCACTAGGAACAGAGCTGTTCTAATCCCTAGTCCGTAGAGCAGCATGTGCCAAAAAGACTCGGATGCATAAAAACTAGTGTTCGTACTTTGAGCGAGTTTTGGCGCGGGATTCAATAGTTAGTGCAATTTGTTTTTTCAACAATTGAACTGAAACGCCATTCCACGCGCTGTGAAATCCAAACATCACCATCTCCGAAAAAGCCATGTTTTGTCGTTCGAATCGCCATCCTTCTAAGCCGTAAAACAGTGTCTGCTTCCCAATGTGACACACGGACCTCGGCAAATGCCTTCCAACCACAATGTACTCATGTGCTTTGACCTAAATATTTGCAATAGCTTCAATGGTCAGCTTTAGATGAACTATGTATTTATTTGTGCTAGCTCTGAACACGTAATCAAAGAAATCGTACTGTTCCTTATCAAATGACTTTTTCTCACCATATATTTCGTACTCAAGCCGTTTAGATTTGGAATCCCGTATAATAGTTTTGGCGTATATTTCAAAAGTTTCATTAAGAGTATGGAAGTGGACGCCAGATTCAAAAACTGCCGCGTAACCTTTGCCAGTAAGATCGGGGAAGGAGTCGATTACATCTATCTCTCCTCCCACAATAAAATTACTTTTGTAGAATGCACAGTAATTAATGTTAATCAGCAAAGAAGAGGTAACCCACAGCAGGATGAGCCATTTCCATTTTTTAAAATTTCCGACCTGGCCAATAATTGAACCACTCAAGCCTAAGCAAGTACGACTACCCACCTGAACCAGGGTATGACAATACTCCAGTGTCCACTTCATTGAGGTCAAATGCCATTCACTGCACCCAATAGTCAGCACTCCAATTGTCGAGAGCACCAAAATCCAACAGATGCGGTCCAAAGGCTTTATCCACACGAGGAACCCATTTTCATATTTAAAAACGCTTGCATTTTTACAGTATAAAAAGTGGAGATGCGCCATATCTGTTGGTATGGTTTTGTCGAACATTTTTATACTCAAACTAGACAACGGAAAAGTATAACCAGGGAATATTGTACTCATGTACCCAAAAACCCAGTCGGACTCAAACCTTGTCGTGAAATTCAGATAGGCGCCAAGTTCGAGTGCAAGCTTCGCGTGTCCAATTTCCCAGGAAAGCGTCAGTGCTCTCATCTGCACATCGCAAAGGCTTAATAAACTCAGTTCGGAGAGAGTGACCCCGGATTTGAGGAATTGTGGGAGGAAAATTGAAACATCAAATCCATTATAGTTCTTCCGGTATCGATGCATCATTTTATTGATATGCCTGAAGCTTGAGAGGCTAGTTTGAGTTTCATATTTAACATCTTCCCAGCATATTTGCACATGGATTCTGCAAGCCCACCTCAAATAAGAAACTTTTAGAACGTATGAGGGGTCTTGGCTTTTGATTTCCAATGTAATCCCCAGCACATTCCAATTATAGACCTGGTTAATGAATGTGAAGTGCTGGTCAATACTCGATGCAATTTTACTACTGGGAAACATGACCAGGTTGACGTCCGTCTCGTCCTCTGCTTTTAAATATTTTCTTGAGTAGATTGACAAGAAATTGCTGGACTCCATCAGGTGGCTTGGGAGGTCATCATTCAAGTTGAATATGTAAATGCGACATGTGTCCCGGATGGACTCCCAGTCAGAACTGTTTATGAATTTATCGTACCTTAAAATATTGTAAGGTGACTGCAAGAATACCAGAGAAGAAATCACAGCATTGTCCGAGAGTTCGTTTCCAAATGAGTGAACCAGGATCTTACAGGTTTGAAATTGTGTTAAGAATGTGTTCAGATCGATATCAGCGGCACTAATTTGCCTTAGAATTAACAACAAGCAAATACTTGTGATGTTGACCTTCATGTTATGATTGGTTGACATATAAATCAGACTTTACAGGAGAATTATCCGCAAAGAGTGCTTAGCAATTAGCAATCCTGTTAGATTACAGCGTCACCTCTTTTCCCGCAGACACCCTCAGTTTACACCTGGAGATATGAACATCCTGAATAAAACTTTGTTGCACGGTAAATATTTTATTCAGTAATATCCCCTAAAAACGAATACTGGCAGCTAAACTAAAGATTGAGACATCCGGTATTTTCACACAGGAAATTACTTCGAGCGCGATAAAATGGGAATGTACGGCGTTTCCTGAGCTCGGCGTGCTCGGTACAAGCAATTAAATTCTGCAGTTTGGTACCGCCGACTGAGAACTCCTTCATTTGTTAAAAATATAAAAAAATGAAATTAATTAACTGGGGACATATATTGATAGATGATACGTTTTTGCACTAAAATTTAACCTACTCCGCTTCGGGGTTTAGCTTTAAAATTTTAATTAACAGGTATAGCGAATCGAGCGGTGGTGGTTGCACCCTTGCTTCAGCTAATGTGTACCACAGTTTCAGAAAGAAAATCTAGAAATGATATTTTGCCGACCTTACTTTACACACTACTTTAAGTTCGAAAATTTATTAGAATCCTCTGCTCAAATAGAAGCCGCGTCCCTAACACAAGCCCCGCCTCGAGGTGTCAATTTTAAATATAAGCCCCGGCTTACTAATCGGACATTAAATAAAGTCAAACTGCATATATGTTCCAACTTTTAACTTTACTTATGTCAATCACAATTAAATATGTTAAAACAGTACACTTTGACGAGCTAGGATTCAAATCAAACGCTGAATTAATCAAATCCACTCAAATCACATATGAAGCTTTTGACAACTGTGGCCGTATTCACTAAATAACATAGCGATACGAACGATAGGCTGTGCGAATACGTGCGAGTCTAGCGAGCGTATTATATAGCGTAGCATTTCAATCATCTTCTCCGCCCGGCCCACGTTGCATCGCGTTCCAAAAAGAGGATTTTACGAGTGCGCATGCGTCAGTTGAAGATTGACAGTACCTCGGCGTGACTAGGATGGGTTCTCCGCACTTACATAGCGCTTAAACCTAAGAAAATGTCATTAGTTTTCAAAATTCAACTCTAAATAATTCTCAATTTGTGGATATTCTAGTACCTCGTGGCCAATTCAGGCCAAACCGGTTCACCAGGGGGCGGAATCGGCGGAGAATTATTACTCTCCGAGCTCGTCTCTTCAGGTCCATCGGAGGGGCGGGGCTGGATCAGTGAACTTGGCATGCCCCTTTCAGCACTGGGATAGTTATATTTTTAATATTAAAAAAATTAAATATTTTGTCTTGTAAAATCTATAAAAAATTTAAATCTGACGTCTCATCTGATGCGTGGCCAGCATCCTCACTCCCAGCCATGTGGCGCCGCCGAATCCGAAGATGTAATTGTGTCGGATCCGTCGTCAAATATTTCTCTTCGCGCCGTTTACGTAATCCAGGCGTGCAGTTCTGGAGATCTGGATCATTGTAGTCATCCAATGGATGTTCAGTTGCCAATACGAGCCCAGGTGTGTCTGGTGGTTGAGATCCAAAGGAGTCGATTTCGGTTTCTAAATGAGGGAGTCCGACAGCAGAGTCCGATTTCCTGATTCGTCAATTATGCGCAAATTAACATTAATTAGTTTTTATACAAAAAATGTCTTAAATCGCACCAGATATCAATGTGTGTTCGAGCCGTTTGAAACTCGAGACTTTCAGCCAATGAAATTGGGTTAGGAGAAATCGAACGTTTTCTAGGTATCCCGCCTTCAGCGCCAGCGCTGGGCAATATTCGCATTGATTGAAACCTCGTCGACAGGTGTCTCCACCGCTTTATTCTTCAAAATACTTTTGAGCAACTTCGGCTGTGGTGGAGTATCAAGTGGACCAGCCGTAGTAGTGGATCCGATTAAAGGGAATTTCTTGTCATTTTCGTCAGTCTATATTCATTTCATGGGGTCATTATTTTGAGAAAAGCTTCACTTTATTAAATTTGAATTTTAAAATGCACATTGTAATTTGTTTAGGTGGATGTTCACCTGATTATCCGCTAGGTCTTTCATTGTGCCTTCATCCTGCATCGGACACACGGATGACGTCATCAGGGCATCAGTGGGTAGAGCTGTAGAGCTGACGACGCGTATTTCCAATCGACCAGCCACCATTTCAGGATGATCCATCCCTGACTCAGATTCAATGGAAGGGAGGCGATTGAGGGCCTGGAATAATTGGATTACTGATATAGTAATGTTAGTAATGTATGCAAAATAATATACAGCAGAAAAGCTTTTTATGGTCTAAAACTAGTTGAAATCAAATTTTTAACAGTTAAAAGTTTAGAAAGAGTTTTCAACATGAAAATTTTCAACATAAAAATTAAAAATGCAAATGCTCATGTCCAAACACAAAATGATTTGGGAGTCAGCTCAAAAATGAAATAAAACAAATTCTTTATTCAATAAAAATAGGACTTCGTCAATCCGTGTTTTTAAATGCAAATTTGACTCACCGGCATGCTACGGTAGTGGTTATCCTCACCAGATCCGGGATTGAGCTTACATTTATCACTCGTCCTTCGTTTTGCAAGCCACGTTCCGAGTTAAGTCTAATGAGTACGTGAATTCATCAAAGGAAGCCTGTTGTTTGAGTGGAGGTTGAAGGGCTGGCCTACGTAAAATAAAGCAGCGGGAACATTTAATTCTTAAATTCCAGCATAAATTCCCTCTTTTAAATACGTTGCAAATTATAAATCCTACCTAATGTGGTCCGAGATCTGAGGATTGCTCCAAACTTTTGGTAAGGTCTCCTCCAAAACCCCAAGGGCCGCGGGATTTTCCAAATTCAAATAATTAAGAGACGCAACATGGTTGGATGTACATTTCCCGCGGGGCTGATTTGAGTTCTTGCTCTTGGCAGGCTAGAACAAAAATTCAAATACTCATATTCTTGTCCAGCAAACCTCTCCAAAATATGGCCAAATTCAAATTACTCACATCAGCACTGGAAGCTCGCCGTTTTTCGGGTGAATTTTTTTCATTTGCTTCCTCCGTGCCCTTTTCCCCACCATCCAGTCCTTCACCCCGTCCCATGCCATCCACTCCTCCCCGCCATTCGTCATTGTCCGTCTGCTCTTCGCTATCGTCAAATCCGGATTTCCACTGCGATGCGAGCGTCAGGCCACCACCACCCCTTGTAACATTTTCGTCATCCATGAGGGCGCATTGGGTGACGGAGGAATCCCGCGGCGGATGGGACATTGGGCGGAATCCACGACCAGAGCGGCTCCGAGTTAATACCTGAGGTGGACGACGGGTAGCGGGGATTGGATGAAAATCAGGTGGGGTTTGTGGTTGTCCAGTCAAATCTGGTGGGGGTGACGCCTGGAGGGAGACACACATTCCTTGGCCTGTGGATGTGAGCGGGAATTTTAAATTGTGAATACCAAGTCAAAAATTTTGAAAAATGTTATGTAAAAATATTGTGTACCCTGCATGTAATCATAGCCAATGGAATCATGGCCCTCTGTCAAATCCCTAGCACCTCGTCCACGGGGGGAGTCGTCTACGTCATCCTGTTGAGATGTAAATTTCATTTTGATCCGATTGGCTGGACGATGGGGCCTTGTGGTGGGTGTGGGCGTGGCCGCTGGCGGTGGATGCTCTGGAGATTTAGGCTCAGGGAAATTCACCTATTGCGAATTTAATAATGAATATATTTTCCTTCAAAATAACAATTAACATAATTTGTAGCTGTTCAAAATGGTAATTAATTCAGTTTATTGCAAAATTAGCCATGCTTACCTCAACGCCGTCGTGGGTTGTCTCCTCGCTTTTCTTGACCTCCTTCTCGGCTGGCGGCGCAGGGGCCTGTTTTCTGGGAAAGTTTCGCGGACTTTCACCTCGTCCACGGGGGGAGTCGTCTACGTCATCCTGTTGAGATGTAAATTTCATTTTGATCCGATTGGCTGGACGATGGGGCCTTGTGGTGGGTGTGGGTGTGGCCGCTGGCGGTGGATGCTCTGGAGATTTTGGCTCAGGGGAATTCACCTATTGGGAATTTGATTAATAATGAATTAATATTTCCCTTCAAAATAACTATAAACACAATTTGTAGCTTTTCAAAGTGGTAATTAATTCAGTTTATTTCAAAATTAGCCACGCTTACCTCAACGCCGTCGTGGGTTGTCTCCTCGCTTTTCTTGACCTCCTTCTCGGCTGGCGGCGCAGGGGCCTGTTTTCTGGGAAAGTTTCGCGGACTTTTCTTCGGACTGACGACCTTGCACACTTTTTCTCCAGTAGGAGAGTCACTACCAGCCGTGTTCTTAGCCGGTGCTGTTCCAGCAGACACAACGGCTGACACTCCTTGGCTGTCCAACATGTACTTTTCAATGGCTTCCCGTCGCCGTCTTCGTCGGCTGTCAATTGAAGTGGGCGTGGCCGGTTCCTTTTTCTATGGGTTTTGGTTAAAAGAGCAAAATAATTCATTACAAGTTTTGACTAATTGATTTTAAAATAATTAAGTCCTTACGTCAGCCAGAAGTCTTTTCTCATGCGGCTCAATGTTCTCTTGGTTGTTTTCTAAACTGGCGAGGACGTTGTCTTTCCCTGGGTCAGGGGTGAGGCTAGAAATTGAAATAAGAGTTAAACTTTCAGAGTCATAATTTTTTTTGGCAGTTACGCTGAATTAAAATCAAGATTAGAAAAACCACATTACATAAAGCTTGACGAGATCTTAAAAACACAAAAAATGTATTACCCTGGAGCCGGTTTGACGGCTGGATTTCCACCCGTCGTCGAAACAGTGGATTCAGCAGCTGCCAATTTTTCCCAATCAAATGGATCCGTGTCCTTCACACCCCGCCTTTTCATACACCGCTCAAAAACTCCAGTCAACATCTACAGAATAAAATACAAGATTCTTTAGATTAAATATCTCTTTTCATTTTTCAATTTCAAAACAGTTTAAAAAAATCTAGGTATAACGCACAGCATAATCAGGTTTATCACTGTACTCCAAACTTTGAATGTGATCCAGGAACTGCTTGAAATCCGAAGGTAAATGTTTAAGTAGAAGTCGGTGGTCGTATTTTTCTTTGATGAGTCCAACCTAATATAAATTAAGCATGTTTATACAATTGGATCATGAATCTATTGTTAAAAATTGCCGTCTTTGATAAGCTGTGCTTTACCCACCTGTTCTTTATCCTTAATTTTCCTCCAGGGAAGTTGTCCATTCACAAATTCAACCAACATGTAGAAAAGTGACCACAGATCATCGTGGCGACCCATTTCCTGTAAAATGTGAACCACAAATTGAGGATAAAGTATTCGTCGGAATAATAATGTTTTTTTGAATATTGCGCTGAATATTTTCCTACCTTGTTCTTATGGGCATTGATAGATGCATAGCGGACGGTTCCGCGGAAGCCTGCAGCTGCACGGGGCGGTCTCACATCCCCCGCAGCTGTCGTGTACTGGCGTGCCAATCCAAAATCTAACATGTAAACTTTCCGACATGTCGATGCATGGCGCCCCATTGAGAAATTTGACTATCAAATTAATCATATAGCATACTCAATACTTCATTTTTATAAGAAATATTCACGTCCTATTCTTATCCTACCGGTTTGATGTCCCGATGAAGAAACCCCACTTCATGGATTGATTCAATAGCCCTCAGGATTTGATGACTGAGGCGAAGGCTCGTGGACAAAGAAAAAGCACCACGTGGCTGAGCACGTCGAAGTTCCGCCAAATTTCGAGCCTGAAGCTGCATGACAACGTAATTGAACCTTTCATTCCGCCCACAGCCAATGAAGCGACAAACGTGGTCTTTTCCTGCAAATAGAAAACATAATTCATATTTTAAAATATTTTGGCACTATTTTGCAGTTACAATCAACCTTGCATGGCATAGCTTTCATCTAATTACGCGCACAGTACTACGCGCAGGCGTGCTAGGCGCACACGCGACAATGGCAAAACCACAGCGCGCCAATTTTAGAATAAATCTTTCCTTTTAATTACCATCTTGCAGAAACGTGAAGTTAATTACAACTTTTCTCATACGTACGTACAGGCAGAGATTAACAAAGGATTACTACGAAACACGATACATGATGTTTATCGTAATATGCACCAGCGCGGATCGTAAAAACTAGAGCATTAAACGGGCTAAAAATAAACACTCCATGCTCAAACGTGTACGTACGGAAGGTTAATTTTGGATACAAAGATACAAGATCCAACAGTTCCTCGTCACTCTCCAACATGAGCCTGGAGAGGGGTCCATCCGAAATCCATCCAATGTTTCCTCCCGGGTCACAAAACTCCCGATAAGGAACACAAACAAAGCAAAAATAAACATTTCCGGGATCCTGATCCCCTCCACTTCCGGCAAGCGACTCATTCCTCCAGGTTCCGCATCCGCGTCAATTCAAAACTCGTAAATTTTACAGTTGATGAGTTGACGACAAGAAATAATTCCATCCACTGAAATCCTTCATTTAATTTTCTTCAATTCCAGGAAACAGAAACGCATCTGACTTATTGGGATTCCCAATACACGTTCAGCCTTTATTTGCATTGCACATTGCAAAAATGTGCAAAGTCGGTTTATGAGAGTATGAGTTATTCAATTGAGCAGGTCATGCAACCCACACCCGGGGGTTTTTCTTTATTTGTGCTACTGACAAATACGAATATGACCCGAAATGCAGGGAACAAAGGGTTCAATTCAAATACGGCAAAAACAGGTCAAAGGAATCCCTACGGAAAATTGCAAATTATTTGCCAAGCGTTTACGTTTTCCTTTGTACAATGCAAGGCGCTTGTTATTTGTGGTTACTAGGCCGTGGACAAAAACGCTAAAGGCTACACCTGAAATAAACCAGTCCGTCATTCATGTCAGTCACCGCGACTTTTGAAAAGGACAATGCCTCTTTATATTTGCACCAGTGC
This sequence comes from Orthonychiurus folsomi, assembly GCA_036851895.1. Classification (NCBI taxonomy): domain Eukaryota; kingdom Metazoa; phylum Arthropoda; class Collembola; order Poduromorpha; family Onychiuridae; genus Orthonychiurus; species Orthonychiurus folsomi. Next base: position 3,935 of record JAAXYW010002945.1, on the reverse strand, counting down.
AGTGCCGTGCAATGCAGTGCTCGATGGAGTTCGAAAACCCAAACATAACAAAATTACAAATTTTGCACGGCTGGAAGTTGTAAACGTTGTTTCCGTCATACCAAATGTCTAAACGACTTGTGGGAGACTCCTTGGTTAAATTAGAACAAGTCTTTCGACATGAATCGGAAACGATGACTGATGAGTAATTTGGCAATGGAAATCGAAACCAGGTCCCGGTCGTGGCCCGGCCTAGGATTCCCTAAGGCGTGGTTCGGGCATTGTACTCATAATTTTGTGTCTCATCGTGTCTAAATTTAAATTTCGCGCGCGCGACGTTGCGTTGACGCTTTTCATCAGTTCTTTGAAAAGAAATTGCTCACATCAATAAAAACGATTATTGATATATTGATACCCCTTCTATCCTACAATTTCAATATACAACTATATCCATTGCATTTTAATATATGATTTTTAAGTGGAGTACATAACATAAAATTATCTTTAAAATTAAGAAAATACAGTTTACCCCTTCTATCCTACAATTTCAATATACAACTATATCCATTGCATTTTAATATATGATTTTTAAGTGGAGTACATAACATAAAATTATCTTTAAAATTAAGAAAATACACTTCAAATACGGAAGGAGGAAATCCACACTCGATGAAAGGTGAATTATATTGAAAAAAATAAATTCTATATTTAGCAACAAAATGCATGCGGATTTTGGGCAAGGGTGCAGAACACAGGAAACGCCTTGCCAAGTTGCCACTTTGTCTGGCTGAGCGATTGGGATTGGAGAGGAGGAGTTGATAAATTGATTAAAGTTTTTAGATCAACAACACTTGAGGAATATGAATGCAAATACGGGGATCAGGGATCAATTTCAAGGTTGTAGTGTAGAACCATGTGCCCAAATTGTGCTATATAAAACACAAGGGTGTAGTAGTATGTCTAGTTATTGAAAACTTTATTGCAAGGACATTGTATGCATCAGGCAAATTTTTGAAAAATACGAAATTTCGCGCAACTTTAGCAAAACGCACCCATCAAATTAATTACCTTGCAATTTTTTGAGAACAGCCACCTCCATTTTCAATACTTGCTTTGGTTGCTTGGCAGACTCAACTTTGAGGGCGACTTGTTCCTTTGTGACCAAATCGACTCCTTCGTAGATTTCCCCGAAACCACCACCTCCAATTTTCTTTGCCTGAAAACAAATTTCAACAAATATTATAGAATTTCGTGGAAGCGATGCGTAGTGGAAATTCAAAATGACTGTTCAAATCACGGAGTCCATCAAACGTTTCCAGAAAAAGTCGTAAAATTGTGTTGACTCCAGGTTTTAAAACAAACTAACAACCCTGGGCTGGATGTCCTGGTTTTTTAGGATTCTGGTTTCATGTTAACGTGGAATGCACGTAACAAACAGTGCCAAAATATAGACTCGATGCCACAGACACATCCAAATGAAGAGTCAGGAAGGATAATAAATATAATTGCTTCTTAGAAAAGTGATTCATTGTGTGCTACGCTGACGCTTAGATGGATGGCAAAACTTCTTAGAAGCAATGGCAGTCAAACTCCTTTTATAACGTTATTGTGTACCCTGAAACGCAATGCAATTAATTTCGGGATGCCGTATCGAAATGCGAAATTGTTGAACTAGGTAGCTTAACGAAGGCTTAATTTCAGCAATTCCAGCCTAACATTTATAATTAGTTTAGTAATATAACAATGAAGTCCTACAATTGTCAATTTCAAAGTGCTTAAACAAAATGTTCTTGAAGGTCAAAGGTCAGAAACCCAGCTTTTTACAAGCCGTTGAAGGTCTAATGTCTAATATTCTAACATACTAATACCAATACTAAGCCAAATATATTACCCGCGCTAGATTTTATGTCCCATTTCCTATGCATGTAATAGTGAAATCTTATCAAGATTTGAGATAGAAGGATTAGACCTCACCACTTTCCATCTCTCCTTCACGACGTGGCCGGGTTGCAAAAGATCCTCACTCGTCATGGTGATGTGATGAAAACAATGCTCGTTGTTATTATTGGCGTCAGTCGTTAAACTGTCCTCATATCCCTCACTCTGTTGTTTTGGTTCCTGGATTATTTTCCTGCAAAGCCAAACAAAAACAAAGTCAATTATTTGAAATTTCCCGCCACAGCTGCACAGTAAGTGCTGCTACGCGCCGAGCACCTGTGCCTTCAATCGTTCAATTTTTTCTGATGCAGAAAACACAATCTCGGTTACATTTTATATGCATAAGACAAAACATTCTGAGTTATGATCTCTCTTTGATCTCAATATTAAATATTTTGAATCCAGCTGTGTCCAGCTTGTACACAAAATGGGCATGCAAATATTTTTGCGCATGTTCAATAAACGTGCGTGCCGTTTCCAAGGCTTAATAATACGTATGTACAATTCTGAAGAGCCTGCATGCCCACTTTACCTGAAATGTAACTGGGAATTGAGGATTTACCTTGCCTTCCTTCATAAAATAAATGAATCCATCACATTTTCATGAAATGCCGCGACCAGAACCGCTTCCACAGTACATAAATATGATTGCTAGATTTAATCTTGATTTCCGTTTCCTTATTGGATTTGGATGCTTTTCCATGCCATAAGTACGAAGGTGGCACAAACATGGACGAAAAATCAAAGCGAGAAAATCCGTCATTTTCCGACGGAAGGGAGTCGAGTGAAATAAATTGATTTGGCAAATAAAGCGCTTGTTTGGGTTACCCTAGAGACGGAATTGCAATTCTGGAATTAGTTAATCGCAATCGGATGTCGAATCCTTAACCTTTTAACTTTGGGCGCTTATATTCTACTTTTATTTATAATTTCTACTTTTTATTTTGAATGCCGTGCATTTTTGTGGTTATTGATGACTTTTTTTTTCAAAACCATGATAAATTTACCATATAAGAACTGGGCAAACAGAAGCCTATCTCTACCTCCTCCAGGGCCAGCCAATCACATTCACGTTTCATTTCGCACCGGTTCTTTAATTCAATTGAATTCTTTGAAACTGAGGTATTCTTTCTTTGTAAAAATTGGAATGAATCTAAAAAAACACTTTCTTTATAAAAACTGAAGTAAAAAAAACAAACTACAAAAAATTAGCAGAAATGTAGCTAACGCCAAACACACCATTCAAATTCGCAAAACTAAGTGAACACCACTGTTGTTGGGATTCCATTTACTTCACACGTCACGTTTGGAATTCCAAAACTGTCATGTCTGCCAGCTCTTGTGTTGTATATCATGGGGCACTTAACTGGATTAAAAATCCATTAACACGCACAGGAATGTCGTAGGCAATGTTAAACCAATTTTGATCTAGTTAATTGCTGTTCGACGAGGCAGCTGGTATAGGAAATAGGGCTTTTTACAGCTGGGGACGCGTGTGTGTGCATACAAGGGCGTAATTATTTGCAAATCAATATAATCCGCTACACAGACGCAATATTTGAGACGAGGGTCAGTCGGAACTGAAGGCGGTTTTTAGACTCGTTTTTCTTTCCACGCTACTAGGCATGTCTCTTCTAGATTAAAAATTGGAGAATTTCCAGTCACGTACGTACACCTACCGTACGGGCTATATATAAAGTCCATACTAAAAACCACACGTGGGGGATTTGCGAAGGCAATGAAATGATCTTGCCGGTCCCAACTGCTTAATTCCGGGAGTCTTCAGTCTTCACACAATAATAAATGCGGCAAATGTATAAATCAGGGTTTCGGTTACTTGCTTGCTGGGTGAGAGTCAAATCGCACTACTATACTGTAATGTGATTTGATAGCATTTACTGCTCTATTAAATTTTTGCAGCACCTATTTGATTGAATTGAAATTATTATGATTTGTTAATAATTATAAGAGTCAAACGCGATATTGCCCAAGCATACTAAACGCGGTCTCAAATTAAT
>JAAXYW010002944.1:0-13297 GCA_036851895.1 Orthonychiurus folsomi | reverse complement strand
AACAAATACCAACTAACGGTAAATGACAAATATCAAATAACACGGAAATGATAACTTTTGAACTCTTGAACTTTTGAACTTAAACTAGAATCCGAACAGGAATGTTATCTGATGACCTTAATAAAATTTCCCACAATCCACAATCCACGTTTGTAAATTCTCTGAAGTATAAGATTTGTCACTTATGAAATTACTTACCTCGTAATTGGGACACTGTATGAATGTCTTATGCTAAGTTGGTTGACTTGTTCACGATTGTCTTAAAGGAAAACCTATGTTAATTTGGATAATGACTGTATAATGATGCTGGACTATGATATTATAGTTTAATATTTATGAGGGTGTGCCCAGGGGAGAGGGAGCAGCAGTAACGTTGATCTGGCTTGGCACTTAAAATCAAACTTGAACTTAAACTTGAAGGGGCTGAGGCAAACTTTAGCAACATATTACGAAATAGTTGTTTTTATTGCAAAAAGCTGAAGAAACGTCTTGGTAAATAGAGTCCAAAAAAACTGAGAATGCATTAAAACTTTGTGTTTCAAGTGCTTTTCTTAAATGTATAACTGTTTAGCTGAATATGTAGAAATATGTTTATGAAAAAAGAGCACACGGAAATCACTCTAGTTAAAAGCAAAGCAAAACTGGTTAAGTGCATCCGGTCGCGCTATGTTAACTTCTATGGACTGGAGCAGACGTCATGCGTGCCGGCCCTTCCTCTGTTGGTTTCTGCTCTCCGACTGTCAATCTTGTCTATGCTTTTATACTGTGGACGAGTCAGAGAATGGGGTGACTGAGGTCAGTGGATGGGCTGCTGACCTCTTTTCACTTCCGTGAACAGGAGAGGAGAGATTTGCCACTCTCGTTCCTGGCTTGCTTTCTCCTCTCGACGTTGGGAGCCAAATAGAGAGGGAATTGAGAACATTATTTGTTGACATGTCCTCCAACCTCTCATAGATACTAGTATGTCGATCATAACTAAACCAACATGCAATACCTGTAAGTAACGCTGTATATTTTGGTGATAAATACACAAATTGAACTGAAGGACTTACAATTTTTATTAAGACAATGTGTGCCTATTTCTCAGCTATAAATTGGAACTACTTTGTTAAAACAACACTCCGAATATTAGCTGAAACCAAAAATATTCAATGGGAGTAGAATTTGAAGGTTGAAAGTAATTTGCATTTAGGAAATGCGAACTACTACACTATTTGATTAAGAGAAAAAGGTCAACTATAATGATATTATGATTAAGAGTATCCAGAACAGCCTGTGGAATGCCTTACTTAAATTTTGCAAACACCCCGATTTTAACGTGTATAGGTCTCACGGATCTTTTCAATTTGCAGATAATCCATTATTTCTCTTCTTGCTGAGTTTGCTTCAAGTTTCGTTAAACCAAAACGCAGAAAATCGGTCCAGTAGTTTTGAAGGAGATAGCAGGCACACATACAAACACCCAAGCAATATTTAGGCGGGAACCTAACCGAACCATTCAGCTGCAGCGCCGGAAGAACAGATTGATACATGCTAACTCGCTAATTATAGTTCGGGATTGTATTACTTGTTCTCCAATTTGAGATATATGCAACGACATTAGGACAGACATGCAGTTAATCAACCACACGTCTCGCGTCAATTTAAATGTGTTTGTGGTTAACTAATGGGACAATTTATGAGATTGAGGCAGTATATAAGTTTCAAAAGTTGAGGTAGCGGTAAATAAATAATTGAACACCCGCGATCAAGCTTTGCCCGGAATTATATATAAAATACTTGAACCCAAAATGTCCAAATTCACAATCGCAGTAGCCTGCGTTTTATTGACTGTCGCAGTTTTTGAAATCGAGTCTGCACCTGCTGATCAAGGTTTTCAACTATTTGGAATCCAAAGTAAGTTTAAAGCATATCATTAAAACATTAATTGGATAGTAATTTTCTGTGCTGACAGTTGGAAGCTGTGGCAGCTCTACCGTTGGTCAATACTTGCAAGGGCTCAACTTGTTCTCAAAGTGCAAGTGCGTGGAACGCCTTGGGGTTTATCTTCTGGACGAATTTGATTGTCACAACATTGACATGTAAAGCTAAACTGGTCAATCTGTGATAATTAAATACCTTGCAGCTCGCTAATTAATGCTAAAACAGCCTTAAATATTATTCTAAAATTGTACATTGCATTTGTTCACATTAAATTCTACAAATTTGTTTTTCTGAATTCTCAGTCTATATGCTATAGTCATATACTTTCGAAGCACTTCCTTGTGTGCATGTCACAAAATACGCAGCACATAATGCCACGGACATTCATACGTGTTTTAAAATTAAATAAACTAAACTTTGCTTTCTTAAATTAGAATTTGGTAAATGGGGTGCTCTGCATGCATTGTTTGCGTTTCCCTCATTTATCCGTGTACAAATTCGTTGGATTTTCACACTGATAAAAAAATCAAGCTGATTGGGTTAAGTCAGTAATGAGCAGGATGTTTACTTGAAATCAAAATCCTCCTAGTTATCAGAAAGAGGTATTACAATAGGTGATATTAAATAAATTTAAGAGCCCGGTTTCAGGTTTCCCTCAATTTCCTCGCTTCATGCATGTGAAACTCCAAGTGGGCTAATGATGTATAAATTGATCGGTAATACATTCAAAAGTGTTCATTAATTCTTACAATATTATACAAACGCCCTATGGCCATATGCTCAGTTCAGCGCCTCTAAACTGCAACGGTGCATTATGGAAGACTATACCCGTTGTTCTACACCCTATTTACAACTCATTTTGGAGCAATGTGACTATGTGACATTATGACGACATGTAAGTGAAACAGAACCAGGTCTGGCGCTTGTAATCATATTCAATCCTGTGAAAACAGGGTAATCGACCACCAGGTTGTTTAACATGCTAGGCATCTCATCATTAAACGAAACCAAGTTTTCTTTGCAATAGCTCAGGTTAGACAGAACGCATTGTAATTTGCTACAAGTGGTGAAGCCGTGAATGATTTAATTCTAATTTAAATGAGTTCCGAAGCAATGTATTATTTGATACTCACGGCACTCCTTTCCGGTAAGCCATTTATAAATTTAGCTTCTTGAAATAGTTTAATTTTTACTAAATTTACAATAACATTTCATTAATAAAATTAATTAAAGTATTCCCAGCATAATAAAAGTATTTTTATCAGATGTTTTACTCCAAGCCCGGTCGGAAACCGCCGCAGATCAGCTACTAAATTGGAGCAAAGAGCAAATCTCTAGACAGAGTGAAAGAGCCACGAATTTTAACGGGTGTCCAGTCCCCAGTTTGACTGCCCCTCTCTCCGTGGGTAAACGATCCGGTCCATTGCTACTCATGGATTCCAATTTGCTGGAAGACATTGGACGATTCAATCGAGAGCGAATCCCGGAGCGACCAGTCCATGCAAAAGGAGCAGGAGCCCTCGGCTACTTTGTAGTCACCCACGATATCACCCGATACACTAGGGCAAACCTATTCAGTAAAATAGGAGAAAATACCTCAGTCGTTGTCCGTTTTTCCACCACAACGGGTGAGTCGGGTTCTTCGGATCTGGTCCAAGACGCCCGAGGATTTGCCATCAAATTCAAAACCTTTGACGGAAATCTTGATTTGCTCGGAATCAATTTGCCCAACTTTGCTATTCGGGATCCCATCCTTTTCCCATCCCTAATCCACTCCCGGAAGCGGAATCCCAGGACAAATTTGGAGGATCATAATATGAGATGGGATTTTGACAGCCAACGCCCCGAAACAACATTCAATAATTTATTTCGGCATTCAAGCCTCGGACGACCTGATGGCTATCGCTATATGGACGGATACTCGATCAACACATTTAAGCTTATAAATGCGGCCGGGAAGCTTACATATTGTAAATTCCATTACAAAACAAATCAAGGGCTAAGAAGCTTAACAACGGAGCAGATGCAGAAAATAAACGGGCATAACTTGGACTACGCGACTGAGGACCTGTACAATGCAATTGGAACTGGAAACTATCCATCCTGGACATTGTACGTGCAAATAATGAGTGTGGCCGAGTCCAAGATTTACAAATGGAATCCATTTGATGCGACGAAGGTTTGGCTGGAAAAGGATTTCCCGCTCATTCCTGTAGGAAAAATTGTACTAAATTCTAATCTGATGGACTATTTTACACAAATGGATGGAGTCGGTTTCGATCCTCAGCTGCTGGTACCTGGGATCGAAGTGGGCCCGGATAAATTACTACAAGGACGCTCATTCGCTTACCAAGATTCCCAACGCCAGAGACAGGGGGCTACACCTTTTATAATCAACCACCCGAGAGATGGGGTACAAATAATAAATTACCATAGGGACAGTCGTGGATCCACGATAGGGAATGGCGGGGGTGGTCCTAATTATTTTCCAAATAGCTTTGATAGTGTATATGTAGATCCGAATGCTAAGGAATCGGTGTATCATCTGAATGAAGACGCTGTCCGCCATGATGGATGGAACGATGACAATTTTTCACAGGCGGCTTATTATTGGAAGAATATTTTCACACCAACTGATAGGAAGGAGATAGCCATTAGCATTGCGTCTACACTGAAGACTACCTACAAGCATATCCAAAGGCGAGCACTTGAGAATTTTAGTAAAGTGAGTCCAGCTTTGACACGGATGATTAGAATTGCAATGAGGAAATAAAACGTTAAAACAAGTGAGTATAAAAATACCATTTGGCAGAAAAACTTGAATACTGATTTAGTCATTTTAGATGTGTGTTAATAAACTAGGTATGGTTGTGGTGTGGTCTTTTCCACTTCCTTGAATTATTTGTGTGCTTTAATTTAATTGCGTTGTACAGTTTTTTTTTGTTCCTCTTCGTGACCTCTGCCATATTGGACAAAAGAAGATTTTTGCAAAGGACATTTGTTTTGTCAGAAAGGACTGTAGGTTAAAAGTTCATTTATTTGCGCGGGCGACGCACTGCACATTGCTACCTTGTCAAAATAACTGTTGTAGATCAACTTCAAATACATAATGCAACTTTTCCGATGTGTGGTTAAAAAATTACACTTCCGTGAAAAGCTTTATCCTATTTCGCTAATGGAAGCTAAATGTGCTCAACTATCTTAATTTTGATATTCCGCTTAATGGAAATGCACCGGCGCGGAAGTTTCCTGGAAACGATTTCCTGTCACTTCTTATGCGATGATCACCACATCCAGCGGAAAACCACGATAACCATTTTTGAAAACGCCCTGCAATATTTCCATTATTTTAGTTTTACCTCTTTCCTTCCATGCATACAGCTCCTGTTAAATTTCAATATAATAATATACACAATATAATTAAGCCATGCATGCGTATTTCATTGGTCCGTCGACACTTGGGTAAACATTTTAAGTCCTGCTCAGCTCAAACCCAGGTGCTACAAATAAAAAGCAATGCAGTCAGAGTGTGATTGATGCACGGGATTACACTTGAATGTTGAACCTGCAAAATACTTTACTTTGAAGTGCGCCTTTGAGGACACGAGCTACCATTACAAAAATACACTTGCTAAATGGAAGATTTATGGAGCAATTAGTTTATTCGCAGCTGTAACTAATTGAAGTGCCATCAATCAAATCCTTTGATGACAAATTCGAATTAATTTTGCAAACTCACCTGGCCCTGATAAATTGTATAAGTACTGATACGCAAATTGAAGTTATAAAATCCATTGCACAAATCTGAAATTGAATTAGATCCGTTTGATACAGTGGAGTAAAATGAAGGGAAGCATTTTAGCCGTTTTGGCCGTTAGCCTCGCCGTTGCCAGTGCTGACTGGCATTTAGTTTGGGAAGATAACTTTGATGGAGGAAATCTATTGGACAGGTGGAATTTTGAAGTTAACTGTGCAGGTAACTACATTTAAAATGTTTCAAATCATTTATAATTCCAATATGGCGCTTTTTAACTATATCTATATTCCCAGGTGGGGGAAACAACGAACTCCAATGCTACACAAACAATCGATGGGAAAATGTCCGCCAAGAGGGTGGTGTATTGAAGATCTTTGCTCGCAGGGAATGGTGGGGTACGCGCGCATACTCTGCAAATTTACAAATTAAAACAATTAATTAGTATAACTTGCTAAATATAGCATTGTTATGTTACTTACAGGTGATGGTGGTCAAACTGGTGCTGATAAGCCATTTACCTCTGCAAGAATGACCACGAAGGCCAATTGGCTTCATGGAAAATTCGAAATTCGCGCCCGTATGCCAAAAGGTATGCAAAATATTCATGTAATACTACATAACAACTTAATTAGCAAATTAATTATTATAATACATTAAACAGGTAAGCATCTGTGGCCCGCCATCTGGATGATGCCGTCGGAAAGTGCATACGGAGGATGGCCACGCTCCGGTGAAATCGACATCACGGAATACCGCGGTCAACGCTGGTGGCAAATCATGGGAACCCTTCACTTCGGTCCAGCCTGGGACAACAAAGGTCAAGCTGGAAGCGGGGATCGTGACTTCCCCTATGATTTCAGTCAAGATTTCCATACATTTGGATTGGATTGGAGTCCGAATCAAATCATTTGGCTCGTCGATGGTCAGGTCATGCACACTGAAACCCTTCAAAGGAATTTCTGGCCAGGTCTGTACAATTCAAATGGATCACCATTTGACCGAAACTTTTACCTCATCCTCAACTTGGCTGTGGGTGGTAACTTCTTTGGTGGGGAGCCCTTTGATCCGGTCGAGGCTGACGGATGGGCGAAGAACAGTTTGGAAGTCGACTGGGTGAGGAAGTTTGAGTGGCGGTAAATTAGACGGTAGGATTTTACGTATTGTATTAGGATTACATATGAAATAAAATATTTGTGGTGAAGCATTTATTTGGTTATTTGGATTATTTTGACATTCGAACTTTTGGCTATCAATTCTTTCATGTCATTCAAAGGTTAGAATTAAGAAGGAGTGTAGGTATTAGTAAATGTTGCACAGAATTATCCCTTGCTGAGGCATAATTACATATGTAGAATTTGGTCACATTTTTTGAGTGGGTTTGTGTTAAATAACAAATCAATCACGTATACTTTGAGTTTAACACGGATCAGATGCATGTGTGGCCTGTAGTTTGTGCCACTTGAGAAAAATTATTAACCATTTCAACTGAATAAATAAGCGTGTGCGAGTCTCACATCAATGACTGGTGTAATTGTTGGTAGGTGTATTATAAATAAATTATAATGCAAACGCAATTTAATTGAAGTAAAGCCATTCCAGAGGGAGTATTCCTATTCAAGCAGGAAATTAACACACGACGAGTTTCAAGTTTATGGTAAATTTCACATTGATATTTATTCCTCGAGTTTTACAGAAATGAAAGCTCTGTTAAAGCACTTAATTAAAGCGGCATATCCGAAATCTCGTCCAAGACATTGCTTGCTTCATCCAAACCCTTTACAAAAAATATTGTATATTAGTACCTGTACTGTAAGTAGTACCTAATTTTAAAAAAAATGTGACACTTTTTTGTACGCACTTTGATGAAGTTCTGCGTGTTTCTTCTTATCTTCCTAACTTGTTCAGGCTCCGCCAATAACTCCTCAACTTCTTCTGTAATTGGGCTGTAAATTTGATTGATCTAAAGCAGAAAATTAATATGCGTTGACGTTTTATTTGCATATTCACCAGTTTTTTTTTCAAGGAAAACTAACCAATTCATTACGCAGGTGCTCTTCCACGAAGTTTACCAAGAAATACATGATTGCCTTTGGAACGGAATCCTGTACCCCCCTCCTCACGACATCAAAATAAGCTTTTATAAATTCGCGAATCTTTTTGCAATCCTCCTGCTCTGCTTTATTTTTTCCAAATAACTTCCTTAAAGCTATGCAGGCCACCAAGTTACCTTGGCGACCTTGAAACTCTACTTGAGTACGTCTTTGCGTCTTTGGCGTCGCCTATTTCAAATGTGCTAAGCATTAGTTCTTGACTATTAGGAATTAGTAATTTTAGTTATGTAGTAAGCACGCACCTTCTGTGGTTTTATAACGGCTGATTGTTCTGTGGCCACGCGTTCAGGGGTTGTCCAGACAAATTGTTTAGGGACATGCTCATTTGCTGTCATATTATTACTCCCAATATTAAACAATTGTGGGCTTTCCGGCCTCACATCATTTTCGTGGTTGTTCCAATCAAAGTCAGAAGCTATAGCAAGGTTAGGGGTAAAGTGAAGCCCAAGTGCGATGCGTATCTTGTTATTAAATTCAGGGTGTGTTTTATTGATGTAGGCTAATTCCATGTTAATTACATTTTCCACCACTTCTTTGGTCACGGAATTCTGCTTTTCCAGCAACCTCTTACTGCATTCTCTTATTTGCCTGTACAATTTTGGGAAACGCTTTGATGTTTGGATTTTTTCCTCACAATCCAGAATCATTGAATCCATTTCCGCGAACACAGCTTCTAAGGTCTTCAGGCATGGCTGCAATAGCTGTTTGATTTCTGCTTTTACTAGTACCTCAAACGCCGCCTATGTAAAAGCGTAATTCATTATTGTTCAAATGTTTTTCTAATAAGTTTATTTCTGCGGTACCTCGGAGGAGAACATCCGCCTCTTTGCACCAGCCGAATTCCTCACAGCTGTTATGATTTCCATGTCGCTGAGTTTTAAGTCACTGATTGGATGAATCTTAAGTATGTCTTTGTCAAGGATGTCGTGGATCATGCAAGAGATCCTTGCTCCGCCGTTGAGTTTCCCTGTGTCACAATTTTCGATGCTTCCAAATAATTCTGACGTGTATGACTTTGTAAAAAGCGCTATTTCATTCAGGAGCGTCTTTGATCCATCTTCCGGCTTCAGCTCTTCACCACATGATTCTAATTCTTTTAGTTTAATTTGTCGCAGAGATTTGATCCGCTCCTAAATATAAGGTAAGCATACTGTGATTTACTAAGTACAACTATTGCTGTTTCCGTGGAAGCAACGCACATATATAAATTTTATGGAATTATTGCTTACTTTTAGATCAGGCAGACATCGATGAATGTGCTCAGTGAGTTGACGATTCAATAATTCAGCCAAATAACCTGTGCCATGCTTTTCACAAATAGAGCGGTAATTGGATTTAAAAAACTTGGCTTCATCCTTGAGTGATTCCACAATGGACTTTCCTGCCTCGTTATCCATATGTGACCTATTCACATTCCCAATAATTCCCAGTTTGACTGGGATAACTTTACCGGTCAAAATGTCCATTGCGTCTGTGCCAGGGTCCATTAAATCCAACTTTGTCACAACAGCCAATGTTCTATTTCCATTTGGATCCACTCGTTTGGCAAGGTTCAAACCTTCAGACGTTGCCATGTCACTATTAGCAGCGGTGACTGCCAAAATAATGCTGTTTGGATTTAGGATGTACTTAAGTACGAGTTGCTGTATTTGGTCCTGAATATCCTCAGGTTGCCCCGCAACTGCAACCTGCAATTAATCAATTCAAGAATTGCAATGCTGACAGATTAGTACTAAGTAGGCCGAACTTTAGCGCATGCGTATAATCCCAACAATCATTAACAACCAAAATTAATGTAGTAAATACTTGCCTGTACTAATCCGGGAAGGTCGATAATAGTAAGATTGATGACCTTGGTGGAGAACACTTTAATGTGGATTGGAATGTCGCAGATATCTTTATCGGAACCGGCATTTCTCGCCGTTTCTTCCAAAATCTCATCATGTACCTTTTTGAAGTCAGTGTATTTAATGCCAAGCTTATGGTTAAACTCTATCCACTCCTGAGGTGTTCCTGAAAATAAAATAAAATAATTCAAAATGTAGATTGGAAGTATGTTGTAGGCAAATGCTAATCCTACCATCATCGTCGCCGTCACTGCCGTTGTCCTCGTCAATTGCCCTCTTGTTGACATTTATAAGCTGAACTACAATGGGACATCTTGTGACTATTCCTGTTCCTCGAGGAAGAAATTCACTTCCGACCAGGTTTTCCAGAACGGAACTTTTCCCCGAACCCTGGTTTAAGTATTTTTTATATATTTTTCACATTCTACATCTATTGGTGTAAGTAAGCCATATTTCACATTTTTATATTGTACTGATCGAGTCAAATTTTTAACACACAAGTTTGAATGCTAAGTTAATAATAAGATTTGGGTGCACAATATACGAATCTAAAGATGGCGATAAAGTTAGCACGACGCCCCTATTCCTTTAGAGCTAATCTAAATATTTACCTGACCCCCAATTGCAACAATTTGTGGAAGTTCGATATTTTCCCTTTCTCCGAGTGTATGGAATATATCCTGAAGGTTATTGATTGTTGGGATAAGGTTATCCATAGTTAAGCTGGATTCGCAAGAATGGATTTGACGTCTTTCTAGATCAGCGTTAGAGTTCCGAATGTAAAAGTTCTGAAACAGTCCTTCATTCAAATGTCGTCGTCTCGTTTTCTAATCACAGCGGATGCTCTGGTTTAACTCAATATCACGTAATTTGTTTTATCTACTATTGGCGAAAAAAATAGCCACTTCATAATGTCATTTCTCAATCCGTCAGTTCCACAGTTGGTTTATTTTTGACAAAATAACTAGCACCTATGATAGTCGCTACTTTTGCTTCTGTTTGCATAATGCATATTAGGCAAAAACATGTTAGTTTTCTGACTCATTGAGGTTGAGTGCATGTACATCCAGTTGATAAGATTATGACAGAAAGTTGGTTTTAGATTCGACAGGCTTGGCCTGATTCTTACTTGGAATTCACAGACAGCATTTTCAAGCAAACAACACGTGTTCACACATTGTGAAATGGCTAGATAGCCTAATATGGTTTACCTGTTGTGTCATTGTTGCTTCATCTGCTTTAAAAACAGAAACTCTTAGCAGGTCAAAATTAAACTTAATGTGACAAAATGCCGGTGATCCTTTGAACTGGAAATTCCATAAATGATATTATGATATGACTCAAATAGAAGCATATTCTGCCATAGTCAATAGAGCTTGGCTCGGCACGGAGCAGTGGACTCTAGAAGGTAGAGCCAAAATTTCAAAAACGTGAAAGCATTGAGCTAAGCCATGGTGATGTTAGTGCCCGGGAAGAGTGGTCGTTTAAGCAACGAGAATCTCGATTTGACAGTTCCCTGCATGGAAATATTTCAAACCAAATTTAAAAAATTCGGCTAAACTCGAAATTTGAGTAGTGCGATCGCACACTTTGTGAAACATAGTTTCTACATTAAGTGTAATAGGTAAGTGAACAAAACTTCAGCCAAATTGGGAGCGGACAACCTGGGTACATCCCTCGTGAGTGTGAGACTTTGGATAAAACGGACTTTGAGACAGGACTCCGATGGTTGGCTGATTCATGGACATCCCATCAATTTGTTGATGGGGATGGATCCTACTAAGGTATCACGTCAATACAGCGCAGAAAAAACAACGCAGACAATTACAACGCATACATTACAACGTAAACAATTACAACGCATGGGAATTACAACGCATGCAATTACAATGCATAGACAATTACAACGCATGCAATTACAACGTTTAGGCAATTACAATGCATAGACAATTACAACGCAGTCAATTACAACGCATAGACAAATACAACACAGTCGATTACAGTGCAGTCAATTACAACGCTATACAAATACAACGTATTACATTACAACGTAGAAAATCGCAACGCATGCCCAACTTCTAATCAATTCAAACGTGCCCCCAGTCTAAGTTCATGCAACGTAATTAATCACAGCTAATTTAATTTACATTTCTTATGCTGTGAATATGTAGAAACTAGCACTAACGCGCTAGGCCAGCCTCCTTCGGCCAAACGGCGGTCGTAGTCCTGGTTTGGCGTAAAGTTTAAAGGTGTAATCCCCTTAACCTTCTCTGGCAAGCCTCCTCATCACCACGTTCATAAAATATTACCTCACAACCTTTATCAAATACACCTCATAACCTCCATCAAACTCCAACTCATCACCTCCGTCAAATCCCACCTCATCGTCATCACCCGCATTAAATCTCCACCTCACTACATCCATCAATTTTTCACCTTAACAATTCTCCCTTCAGAGCCTCCGTCAAATCCCAACCTCACCACCTCATCAAATATCCGCTCTCTACCTCCATCAAATCCCACTGCATAACCTCCATTAAATCACCTTACCACCTCAACCAAGTCCCCCCTCATCACCTCCATTAAATTCCCACCTCACTACATTCGTCAAATTCCACCTCTCCTCATTTATAATTGCACACGAAATTAAACCCAAGACTTGATGCTTTCTTCCCTATCTTAAAAAATGATCCCTTGTCTAGCAGATCCTCTTCCCGCCTTGCGAATATGCCAATAGTAAAAATGATGTATTGTACCAGTTTCAGTGTCAAGTTCTGGTCACAACCACAGAACTTTTGCTTTGCAGTGTTGCAGTGTGCAGTGTGTTGCGACATTGCGTTCGAATTCTATACATGTTTTGGTATTTGCAGTTGCGGTCTCAAATCACATGGGTCATTGGTAGCCAATTTTTTGATGTACTGACAACCCAAATAATAATTTTAATGAACGTTCATTTTTCTTAAATAAAAGCGCAGGCGAGAAGCGAACATTATTGTTAAATAATTGAACGCTTGAACGCAATGTCGTATTCCGTAGCACCGGGCCGAGTGCGTTGTATTTGTATACACGTTGTATTTTACTGCACTGTAATTGTATGTGCAATGTAATTGACTGCGCTGTATGCGTTGTTTTTTCTGCGCTGTAATGACGTGGAAGCCCTACTAAGGATTACCGGATTTGCAGATCCGGCACTACTTGGATCGCTACTATGGTTCTAATTTACAACGTCTGGAATCCATCAAGAAGGAACATTATCCCAATAGTTATTTTAATCAAAGGCAGTCCATATCAGCCGTCTTGTAATCAGACGTTGCAGACTTAAAAATATGCCAACATAGAGTTGCATTTACCAATATTTTAATGTTTTTCCCAAGTTAAATGTGTTTCTACAGAAAGACATAATTGCAAATATTTCACGTTTGTTAAACCATCCGATTAAATTTGCTATGCTAAATAACATTTACTTGTGGATTGTTTATTGTGGAATAATTTTATTAAGGCCATCAATTCCTCTGTTGTGTTGCCATGTTAGCCAATCAACTAAAGCCCTGGTTATACTTCGTCTTCGTCTCGTCAACTTAATTTCGTCTTCGTGTCGTCTTCATGCGCGCCAATTTATACTTTGTCACATAATCTCGCTTTCGTGTCGTCTTTCGTTT
>JAAXYW010002943.1:0-13298 GCA_036851895.1 Orthonychiurus folsomi | reverse complement strand
AATTGAATTGACAATTTGGCCAGTAATCGTGTGAGTTTGCATAGATTTTAATAATTACCTCAATTGTTTGTGTCTTGAGACACGGGGAATGGAATGGGTTGCGGAGTTTTGAGCAAAGAGAAACAAAGTTTAAGCGCGGAAGAAGACTCACATTCATTAATTCGTCCGTGGAACTCTCCACTATGTAATTAGAACTTTTCTCTCCTCCTTTTCCTTTTCCTCTGATTCTCTACTCCAGCCGCAACAGGGACACAAAGACAGTTTTTATTGCAAGACAATCTGTGAGTAATTTGGTAGTGTATAATTTGATGGGTAGTCCTTCATTATTTATAATTGTCAAATGAATTGCAAAGACGGTAACAAAAAAGAAACTTACAACACCGTGTACATGCGTAACGTACATAGGATGAGATTCGAATCATCTACTTTTAAACAACTCCCTCAAACATTTCTGAAGCCGGCAAGTCTTGTCCCCGTCTTCAAGATGTTCAGGGAAGCTTAGGTTGGAAGATTTAATCCCTCCATTGAAAGGTTTATTATAAAAAAACTCCGTAATTTATTTCCTTGAAGAGCCATTCCAAGTTCTGAAGGAGTAATTGTTTTCCTTTCCAAGTCATCTTGGATTTCGTAATTGATTCCCTCCTGGAAACCTTTCCTCCAAAGGAATGAGTAATTCTGGAATCCAATCTCCTCCAAGTTCATAGCTCTTTCCTCTTCTAGAAGTCTTAGCTGACGTATTTTAAAATATGCGTCGGCAGAGCGGGACATCACAAATCCTCGTATTGTGCGAACTTTCGTCATCTTTATCCAACGGGAAGAGGTTTCTTCCTCTCCTCTCTCTCTTCCCCCTTCCCTATCCTATAAATAAAATAGGAGTTCAATTCCAGTCCAGTGGATGAAATGGGATCCTCGTCATCCTGGCATGGATTGGAGAGGAACGTAATTCGACGGTTAAGCCGTCAAAACTGAGGTGGAATTAATGAATAGGGTAGGACTTATTATTCAATCAGAATTTGCATTAAAGCCTGACTTGGCCTCCTCATTCAATGCAAAGTGGGCCTGTCTTCCTCCCGCTCTGCTCCTCATTGCACACCCAAGATAAAAGTACTTTTACAAATTGAAATTTGGGACCCGTGCTATGCACGTTGTTTCCCAAGGAAGAGGTGATTTAAATTTGGAGGCTGATGGGGGGAAACATGGACAAGTCGTTTCGCCAACTGACTCCAAGGTGTGTTCTATGCTTAGGCAAGAGGGCACGAAGACTTAGGAATTTATAGGTAAAGCCTCATTGGATGATTTGATGTTTGGGGAATGCTCACTTAGTATTCATGTAGATGGAAATTGTGCACTACCAACACAAAACTCGTTTCCTTCCTTAGTTCCTTTAAGGAAACCTGGGATAAAGAAAAGAGGGGAAAGAACAAAGGAATTGGTGGATTCGACTGATTTACCCGCACCTTCCCGTGGTCTCCTTCATTTCCGTCTCAACCCACAAATCAACCTTCCCCCGCACCCACCAAAGGACTGGGTCTTAATCTTTATCCATAAATCCCGCGATTTGACCTCACTACCAATCCATTCATATCCAGTTGACCTGTTGCTGAGGGTGTATGGTGTACTTTGGGTAGAACGACCACCTAATTAGCCTCGATTTAACTCAAGGATTTGATGGGCATGGCATGGGATGGCTAAGGCTTTGCTGAATGTAAACCCACTCTTGATCTTGAAGAGGATTCCACCCACACAGCATCACTTGAAGGAAATGTCACCCAGACCTGAGCTTCGCTTCAAATTTGTTGGTTGTGTTGACGGGGAGGGGAAGTGATCGTTCGTGGATGATGAGAGAAATGAAATCCCGTGAAGCCATAGTCAAGCAATGAAAATGAGATTTTTTTGGTCATGTTTGGCAGATTGGAATTGGGGAGGAGGATGAGTATGCGGGGAAGACACAAGACAATTTCTTTTCCCCCCATTCTGACGACGTCGTTCCAGCTTCCAGAACTGGAGCATTCCAAAGGTGCGAAGGATGGAAAAGGCAATTTCCGTTCCTTGACTGCCAGTCTTCATTCCATTTTCTCATTCCAACAATGCATTTCCTTTTTGCGTACCGGCGGACGGAGTCTTTTTTTTCTCCAATCCTTATTCTACAGGTGCGTGCGAAGGCCCCTTCCTTCCGTCTTCCCTCCTGAATCAAATTGTCTTTTTTCATTTCCAATTTCAATTTGTCTTCGTGATGGGCAGGGGAAGCTAATTTTTAATGAGACGGGGATGTATTCAAGTGGAGTTGCGAGGGAGAAAGATTTTATTCCTTTTGTGTCCTGTCTTTCCTTCAAAGGTGTGGATTGAGCGGAAAAGACATGTGTATGTAGGAAGTGTGAGTACACACTATTTCTGTGCTTGGGAACTCCTCATGAAGGGGATTTGAAATTCAAATCCTGATTGGGTGGAATAGTATGAGCATTTGAATCACGACGACGGAATGATGACGGGATGGAGGATTACGCATTTTCCATGTTTCGGATAAATTATTGTTCTTGAGCTGTGAACTCTGAATGAATGGAGATGGGATTGGTGTGAGAGGGAGAAGATGTCCCTTTCATATACATGTACTTCTCGTGTGACAAGTAAATTCCCGTTATTTCCCAATCTGAGGAGCCACGACTGACTAAAGCCCCATTGACGACGCGTAACATTTGAGTATGTGGCATTGAGTTAAGTAGAGGCTTTAATTTATGCGAGTACATAATCAATAGAATTGCATTGCACAAATCCTCCTCAGGATAAATAGGTTGAGAGTACATGCAGTCTCAGTCGTGGGTAGGAAGGAAAGTGAGAATGATTTATTCCGAAGCATGGCGCTCCAGTCCAGCACCAGTTGCGGACGGGAAGGATTAGAAAAGTAAAACTAAAGAGAGGAGATGATTAAAACTCGTTTGAAGGAATCAGTATCAGTTGAGAACTTGAATTTGAATCCCTTCTTTTTTTCCTTATCTTCCAGATTCATCAAGATGACTTGGATGTGGAAATTGAATTTCTTTGGAGTGCTCATCCTAACATTTGCTCCAGCCCTTTCATCCCACTCCTCAAAGACAGTCAGTGGAGGACCCATCACCAAATTTGAGTTCACTCAACCAACGTACAATGCATCAGTGGCGGAGAACTCCGTCGCCTCCACACTGGTCATTCCGACAGAGAAAATGGGGATTTGGAATTCGGACGGAGTTATTAAATTTAGGATCGTGAGTGGGGATCCCTTCCGATTGTTTCGTGTGGAAGCACGCCAAGTAGGTAACTTCTGCTTCCTCAACATACGGGTACACAGCAATGAGCGGATTTTGAATCGAGAGTTTAAGGACTCATACAAAGTCCAAGTGCGAGCCACACTGTATTCATCCTCTGTGATTGAGAATGAAACGAATTCATTAGGAGGGGGACTGAGTGAGTTGAAGGGTCCGTTGAGTGAGAAAAACTCTCCAAGTGAAGAACTCATTCCAGTCCAACAGCCCCCAAGTCAAAGTCATGGAAAAAGTGAAAGTGCAGATCACAGGACGACCACCCCCCGCACACCGCCAAGTGAATCCAAAGAACTTCTTCCCGACCTCTTCCCCCCCTCCACTGTTCTGGAGTCAAAAAGTAAAAAACATTTGGATCAAAGTGGGAGTAGTGATGGGGATGGATTGGGCCGAAGCTCCACGGAGAGGAATGAAGGGGGTCAAAATGAATTTCTTTTTAGAGTAACCCGGGCGAATAATTTTAGAAGAAAATCCAAAATTAAAATAAATGGGAGTAGGAGTACGAATTCTAGTAATCCTTTGGTTCCGTCATCAAGGAGGGCGGTGCGAAGGAGCTCACGAGATGAAAGAAAGTCAAGCAAGACTCGTGATAAAAATAAGAGTGGAGAGAAGAGGAAAAATAGGAAAGAGAAACATTTGACGGCATCAGTGGAAATGAAAGTTTTCTCATCCACGCCACCCGTCCCTTCAACAATAACAGCTGGACTCCCCGCCATGACCGCGATTCCCTCATCTAAGAAAAAACCCGCCTTGGTTCCATTATTGGAGACTGAAACCGTTGTCTACATTGGGATTCTGGATATGGTCAGTCCACTTCACTACATAATTACACACTCCAAACTAATGGAGGGCTAATGGAGATTATTAATTAAAACTTTATTTGGGTATAATAGGAGGATAATGTGCCAGTGCTGGAGCAATTGGTGTATGACATAGGAGTGGTGAGTGCAGATCAAGATGTGTAAAATTTATACATGGTTTTCTTTTCATTCCTTTTTGTACTTCTTGCTTCTAGAGCGAGGATGCTCCCGTCCTGTCAAAGGTTGCTCGGATCTCAGCTGCAGATGCAGACATTGGAAGAAATCAAGAGATCTACTACAGGTGAGTTTACCTCAGTTCCTTCCTCTCCAATCCTTTCTCTCTTTTCCTCAGATTGCCATCATTTATCGTGCTAAGTAGATCATTGCGTGTGGGGGCCTCCAAGGAACTTGTGTCTTAATTCCCAGGAAATGGAAGAATTACTGCAATTACTGAAACCGGGCGGTTAAAATAATTGCAATGTATGTTTGTATTTATGCTAAGAAGCGAAAAATATTGTGAAACTAAGAGCAGGAGTAATTTCCTTGGGTTGCAAAATCCAGAAATTCGTCTGATTTATGTCTTGTGACACACAACGACTCAATTTCCTGGCGAAAGTTTAGTTTAGGAGATAAGGTTGCAAGGGTTCCTTCGGCGGGGAAGTAAATTATTGAAAAGCGAAGGTAACCAGTAACCTTGTTAGAAATAAGGCGGTGGGCTGGATCCGACTAACCAGCTGTGGACCCTGGGACCCACACAAAACGAAATGTGAGCGGAGACTACTTACTTGGAGAGAATATGAGAACAAACGAGTGAGACGAACCTTTTAGCCAAATTCTACGCAATGAGGCGTATTGTCGGAAGTCATATAATCGATTTTTTAAGGGGAATATGTAAACTTAATAGGCTCCAGGGAAGTGAAAGAAAAGAACCAATTCCCCCCAAATTCTGCCAACCAGGGTCTAACTTATCCGATGAATAAGAAAGGTGGAGGTAGAGGAGGGTATGAATTCAAATGAGGGGGAGGGGAGAACACGGAGTCCCACGTACATTTAGATAACACGCCGGAACTTTCCTCCAATTCTCCTTTCCGTAATTGAGGCCCACTTTGACCTCAATCGGTCACTCGGATGCAAATTTTACAATGAACATTCTCTCTGAACCATCACATCATTTTTGATGTCGGAGCCTCTATTTGTGGCAACTATTTAGCCTTTGGCTCTGTTTAGGGCCTTCAACACAAATGAGGCGATGTTTTAGGCAAAGAGAAATGATTATTCATTAGCATTTGGGCTTCTTTAGAATCCCAGCACTAATGTTTATTTTTTGAAATGAAACAAGAATTTACCCCAATTCATCAAAATCAATTAAGTTGACTGGTTGCCAAAACATGGCAGTAAAGTACCAGCGTGTGTTGCAGCTGTTTTTTCCTTTGGTTTTTTAGCAATAGCATATAGTGTGTACAGTTGGGATCGAACTTTGGAGCCTAGTCGGGGAAATTGTGAATAAACAAACTCAGCTTGATACAAACAACCGGATACATGGCATGCCGTTGGGTTCCATGCCCGCTAACAGAAATACAGCCACCATCTATCCCTTCTTCTTTCTTAAGTAACTTCTTTTGTAGTCAAAGAAAATGACTTCAGGTATAATGCATGGCCGACAGAAATGGGTTCAAAGGAAGCTGATGTTACGTTTGCCTCATAGAATTTGTGAAAAAAATAACACATTTTATTGAAGGTGATCCAGCTATCAACCTGTATTCGGGATGCATACGTATATGCATGATTAAGTAGACAATCAACACTTTATCGCTAATCGTGTGAAATAAATGGGGATGTTGGCCTTCAGACCTGAATCCCCGCTCCGCACCCAGTGCAGGGAATAATGGGAAACTTTTGCCAAAAACCCAGCTCTTCCGAGCCAACACTATGTTCTGGAGGGAAAATAGGGATTTCAAATGTCCATGTTGTGTGCCTTACGGAGTTTATGAAGGGAATCACCAAAATCCCTTCGTTTTCTATGTAAAAACGTCAAATGTTGGATTTTAGTAATCTGTCAAAATCTCACCCCTTGTCAGGAATGCAAGAGAACAAAAGAGCTGAGTCGTGGAATAGAAATACAATTCAAGGCAGGAGCAGCAGTTCCTTCAAGTGTCTATCACGGAACAAAAGAACATCCCATTTAAACTTTCCAATAAATTCCCTTGCCTCCTTTAACAACCGCATTGGAAGGTGTTAAAAAGATGTTGATTTGAGATTTTACTCGTTTCCTGAGTTGTTCCAAATGGAAATTATGTGCCAATTCTTCCTCAGGCCCCTCAAATCTGTCGTTGTGTGTTTTTTGTGGGCAACCCATAAGTTGGCAATCACTTTTCAGTTGAACAATTTCTTGTCAAATATCAGCACGGGTTTACAAAGTTCAGGAGTAATGGGGAGTAGGAGGTAAAAGATTTTGGCTCCGCACTCAGATTTCCCTTAGTTCATGCAACTGGGGAATAAGTGAGTGAGAAGTTGCTTCAACCGCATTGCCGTTCCAGCCTTTGAAAAGGCGCCAGCGGGGTTAATAGAGGAATCTTGGAGACGATGAGTATTACAGTAGCTCCTTGGGTGAGCAATTAAAATTTGATGCTTTTGAATGAATTATTGAGGCAGGGGAAGCAGGAAATAAAACCCTCCATAAACATAGAATTAAGAGACCATTTAGAGCTGAGAATCCCTTTAGTGACTTCCATAAATTTTTATCAAATCCAATAAAAGGCCACGATTTCTAGATTGAGAAAAGGTGGGATTGCTGCTTTATGAGAAATCCACCATTTCGGAATTCCTTCGTATGCCCTCAAACAATTCGTTTTCGCTTCAGTCTTATGTAAGGTCTTAAAACCGGTAGGAATTAAAACTCGGTACTTCAAAGCAAATAATTGTGCAATAAATGCCGAGTCACATCTGGTGTCTTCAAATTTAAAATTTCCAATTTGCCTGCAATGAAACGCAACCGAGATGTGGGACAAGTCGTGCGTGGAGTTTTAATGCGTTTTCGGCGTAATTCGCCCTGTGAATGTCGTAATTCCCCGCTTCTATTGATCCAACCCTTTTGCTATTCAAAATCCAGAAAAAGGATAAGTTTAAGTGATTTTGGTTAGCTCCACTTGGAATTCCCTTTTAAAGGAAATAAAAAAGCGTCCGGCTATCGCCAATTTTGACTAGAGTTTCTCTACGCTCGTATTATTGGTTATGAATAATCACTACAGGGATTTGCGAGGGTCATGTACGGGCTGGGGTTGGTGGGAAAGGCAAGCAAAACTAATGATCAATAGATCACATCGCCAAATCCCTTAACCTTTGCATGGTTTTAGGCAATGTTCCATAATATTAAACAATTTTATCTGAATTTGTGTTTCTGCTTCACGGCACAACACCCACACCCACCACCGTACCCTACGGGCTGTAATGGAGAGAACTCAGGCCAACATGAATATTCATAACTGCAACTTCCTATTTATTAGCAGTGGTTGGGATACGCGAATCACTTCATTCTCCGCTTTTGACTTATGAGTGTGCATGAGAGGTGGTAATCCCAATCTTGGCTTCTGTAAGTCAGGCAGGATCTAATCTTGTGTGTGTTTACACATTCATGTTTCTTTCATGACACTTAAATTAATAAATCAAACTAAGTTTTAAGCCTCCACTCTTCCCTCCCAATTCTTTCTTTCTTCCGACTTGCCTCCTAAGTATCAAAACATGATACTCTTTCTCATATTTTGTGATACGGGAGAAAGGGAAGCCGACCAAGAAATTTTGACTTGCTAGCTACTTCTCCTTTTCTTCGTATTTCAAACGTCTTTGTCTTGGAACAGAAATTTGAATTCCATCATTCTCCTTCCCTTTCCGGCCAAAATTGGGTACAACTGACAAGCGAATCCTGAGTTTCCTTTCCCGCACGATTCCCTAAGTCTCTGGCAAAAAGTTCCTCAGAAAATGGTCAATATCTGTACAGAGTATCAAATATTGCTGGCGGATTTATCTCAACCTCCGAGGTTTCTTTCCTCATAAAACTTTTACAATTCGATTACATCAGATACAAATGCCGCAGTGAGGTTCCTTGGAGGAGGATCCAGAGTAAATTGTAAGAGTTGCTTTAGAAGGATAGTTAACTTCTTGGAGGCAAAGTTTAATGCATGCGCTTCCTTGCATGATTATTATCTGCAACCGGGGGATATTGGTGACACGCTTTGATCTGATGGCAAGGGAAACTGAGCGGAGGAAAAGTTGTAACAAAGGGTGGGGTGGGTGGCGGTGAGCGATTGATCATAATTGATGAATGTAATTCTTTGAATTCAGTGTGACGGAGTGGAATGACTATTGGAGCGTTGATCCAATTACCGGCATCCTTGCACCAATCCACCCCTTAACAGGTATTTCAAAGGAGAGGCAACAAATGCGGATCCGGGCCAGAAATCGGTTTTCCTCTGGACTCGCCTCAGAAAGTACAGCACAAGTGAACATTCACATCCGTCCAGCTAATCGCCATACACCACAGATTTCCACCAATCGACTCCACAAAGTAAACTTTTATGCTCTTTTCATTGGATAACATGGACTTAACTTGTTCCGCTCTTGTTCACTAACCACCGGATCTCAGTGTCCCAGGATTCTTCCTCTGCTTTCTGTGTTTCCAACACGAAGGCCATCAATAGCGATGAATCCTGGGCACAGATTTTTTGGTGCTGTTTTTTTTTGGTGTTGTAGTGAATGTGTCGGTGGTTGCTTTTGCAGGTGGAATGGAGACCTTACGGAGTGATCTATGCCATTGTTTCCGTTCGTGATCCGGACGAAGGGGAAAACGGGACTGTTGACTTGAAAATAAGGGAGGGGGATCCTAATGGGGTGTTTCGTGTGACCCCTACCATGAGTCGGAATGAGTTCTATATTGAAATGTCACCCATCGTCGCCAAAAACCTTAACTTCAATGGACTCAAACCAAACTTTTTCAATCTTACACTCCGAGCGTCCGATCGGGGGGAACCTTCAAAGAGTTCAGAAAAGGTAAAACAACTTTTTTTTCAGCAATTTCATTTGAAAGCGCTAGTCAGAATGAGTCTTGAGACAAAATCAATTACACTCATTCAGTTTGGCCCTATGGATTTGCACGAATAGTCCAGTTGTGTATTTTCTTTTGCTTTAGAATGTGTGGTGGGGCTGAAGGAAAGGTTTATTACTACACCCTTCAAATACATTTTTCACTTTGACCAAAAAGCCCGAAGTCTTCTTACTTAGTGGTTCACATTGGGAACACAAAGTGTTAAAACTTTTTCTTCATGATTTATTGATCCTCAGGAGCTGGAGATAAAAGTAGTGGATGAAAGCGGATCATCCAATGCTCCGATATTTGATAAGGATTTATATGAAGTAGAGATTTCAGAGACTGCAGCCCCACACTCCGCTGTCCTCCGCTTAAAAAGACCCGACCCAAAAGTCAGCCTCAGTATTTCAAGTGGGAATGAAGGGGAGGAATTCGTTTTGGAGAAAAGTGGTGTTTTGTACACGTCAAGATGGCTGGACGCGGAAGCGAAGTCAACGTACACTCTTACAGTTGACTCCTTGGATTTGCGACCTGGGCGGATTGATCAAATCAGAAGACATAGCTCCGTTGTTAAGATTTTGATAAAAGTACTAGACGCGAATGATAATGATCCAATTTTTGATTTTCTTCCCAAATCTGACGTGTTTCTAATGGAAAATGAACCGATTGGAACGAAAGTTATTAAAGTGACTGCCAGAGATCGCGATCAAGGAGAAAATGGGTAAGTCAAATCATGTATGCATAATGTATCCTTGTCAGTCTAAGTCGAATTCGGGGTTGAGAGATTGGGAAGGGATGCGGATGGCTGGCTGCAGCTGGGCCGGTGAGTTATCCCATCCCCATGTGAGGCCAAAGTAACAAAACTTTGGCCTCTAATTTACTCTACGCAGAAGGACCACAGCTCCGTCCAAAGGCAAAGCTAAATGTTTTCACACTTTGAATTCCTGTCCCGTATCTGATTTACTCCGGTTTCTGCAAATTTTAAAAGGTTGAACCCGATTGAAAATCTTAATCGTTCCAAATCAGCTTGCACGAGAAACGTTTTTTATCGCCAATGTCGATGAGTTGTAAATGCTAAGCCTACTTAACTGTTACAATCACCAGGGCACGGCTAATCCCTGACCTGTTTGTGTGGTCCTTTGTGGTTTGAGTATCTATCTCTTTTAGGGGATTAGTTTATTGCCCCTTTGCAATTAAACTGGTTCTGATTGCCTTTATTGAAAGAAATG
The DNA here is from genome assembly GCA_036851895.1 of Orthonychiurus folsomi. Taxonomy (NCBI): domain Eukaryota; kingdom Metazoa; phylum Arthropoda; class Collembola; order Poduromorpha; family Onychiuridae; genus Orthonychiurus; species Orthonychiurus folsomi. Next base: position 2,896 of record JAAXYW010002943.1, on the reverse strand, counting down.
GTATGTCCGCGTTTGGACTTCCTATGTGATTTACTGATTGTTGGACTGCTATTGTTTGTTACTCAGATACGTCACGTACAACATTGCCAATTTGAAACCAGTACCTTTCAGTATTGATCACTTTTCTGGTGAAATAAAAACGACGGAAGTTTTAGACTTCGAAACAAGTCGCCGACGCTTCCATTTACTCATGTAAGTCGCTGGTGGCTGGTGTTGATGTCTGGCTAGAAATTATTTTATAATTGAAAACTATGTTAAGATTATTTGATTCTTGTCGTGGATTATTATTGGTTCAGTTTAATTAGTTTCTAGCCATGCAGCACTCGTTGTAAACCATCAATAGCACTGGCCTACTCGGTGTATTTATTTGATTACATTTGGTTTTTCAATTTTAGATTTGCATCAGACTGGGGACAACCATCTCGAAGAGAAGCCCAGACAACAGTCACTGTAGCGGTGAGTGTGCTCATTTTACTTTGAAGTTAGTCTGTTATAACGGCTAACATCTTGTAAACATAATCCACCATAAATTAGCATGCTATCTTGCAAACCGGAAGGACTAGCGTGTATGTGCGTGCACATCTTGCACGAGGAACGGTTGATGGAGATGAGATAACCGAAGGGGTGAAGGATATAGATTGGTTTTCGTTTTGTTCCCTCTGCTACGACTACGAGTCAGTTCAACTTATATTGTAAATACACGTGGAAGGGGTTTTATGGGTTGAAGAGTCCTTCCCTTTTTTTCCCCTTAAAGCACTTACCTGAATTCACCGTTTCTTTTCGCTCATGCACGCGGTGTACTTCTAAACCACAACAAGAAAAGTTTAGAAATTTGCATAATGCATGGCATCTTGGACAATTTTCTTAGTGTGATTGGCTTTTCGAATTTGATTCCCGGCCCGAACTAAATTAAAGATCAATTCATTGCTAGTATTTTGAGGGAATTGAAATTGTGACATTTTCAGGTTAGGGTTGAGTGGAGTTGTCAAATTTAGGATGATAATTCATTTGAGTAGTTTTGAGACCACTGTTCTCAACAGGAAACTGAGTAGATTGATGAAATAATATTTTATTCTTGCAGATTCAAAATAGGCCTGACAATAGACCTTTATTTACTGTCGACAATTGCGTTGCTGTGATAGATAGATCCATTAAATTTGAAACCGAGTTTGGGAAAGTGGGTGCAGTTGACTTTGACCGTAATGACATCATTGCCTTCCGAATTGTGGGAGGAAATGAGGATGGTTGCTTCGGGCTGGATTCTGTCTCTGGAAGATTTAGAGTGATGTGCGATTTGAAGGACTTAAGAGTCTCTAAGAGATATCTAAATGTGACTGCCACAGATGGGGAGTACTACTCCGATGTGATGACTATCAAGTAAGATTATTTTATTCCCTGTCTACCTCCTTATTTTCCCCTCTCTTTTGCTGAAGCCGAAATAAATTCAATGAATTTAAAGCATTGTTTAATGTGCCGTAGTATAGGAGGTCGCTAATGCGAATTTCCTCTGCAGAACCTTGTGTGTGTACTGAACGTTTTATGAATGTAATTGTATTAATTTTGACAGGATTGAGCTGCGAGACACACTGCGAACTAATTTTAATAAATCGGACACACTCCGGAGCGGTGTCAAACTGTACTCAACATCCCAGTCTGTATTTGAATGCCAAGACACTGGGATTCAAGAGCGCTTTGAAAGGGTTGCAGCTCTGTACGAAGAAAATAACAAATTATACGAAAATGATGAGGATGAGAATGGATTTTCTGTTCTTCCAAGCCGGTTTGGAGAAAACATCCATCCGCCCGAGTTTGTTGACTTTCCAAATGAAATCACGGTATACGCATTTTATCCATGCTCCAATCTTCATTCATCTTCATAGAACCACCCGAGTTTTTACTTATTCAACCAGTCCTTTCCTTCCCCAAACAAAGAAGTTTGCCTCCAATTATGCAGCGAACCACAAACTACACTCAAAGCTTAGCTTAAATTTGAAATTGCTTGCCTTTGAACAGCTTGAACGCTCCAAATATATAATGCCTATGCTACTATAGAAAATCTAAGTCAAAGTGAGTGCAAGGGAGTAGTGAATTACATGTTGCGGACTTATTTGAAGCGGTATGATCGAAATCCTGACTCCTTCCACTCATCTTGTATTATTTTGAATAGGTAAATGAAAGCGCTGAAGTTGGATCCGTCGTGTTCAAGTGAGTATAAAATTTATTTTAGATTGAACTGCTAGCAAAATGAAACTACATGAAACTATATATATTTTGAAGCGAAACAACTTAAGCGCACTAAGTTTCTGTGTGTGTGAACGCCAACTGTCATAATTTGGACTTTGTCTCTATGAATTAGTCCGAAACAATGCTTCCTCTTTGCCTGGTGCGAAGTATGGCACTTCTTGTCAAGGCACAGAATTCTCTCTTTCAGACTGTTTGAAACTAGACTCGCCCTTCTTGATTTTTTAATAAAAATATCCTTTTCAAATTTTACAAATTTAGTCAATTCGTCTCGCTTATTAATCAATTTTCAATTTATTTATTGTTAATGTATTGTTATTCTTTATTGTCAGTTTAAATCGCTTTGAGTAGTTCTAGTCAATGAACAGATATTTAGATGTAAAATTCAATACAATATAAGACAAAAACAAAATTAGTAGCTTGCGCTACTGGACCTCAGAATCGCCCAAATTGTTGTGGCACTTTTGATGTATTCAATAATGCTGCTTTTTGGGACGAGGTAAATCAGGCACTATTGTTATTATTATTTATTTATTTATTTATTTATTTATTTATTTATTAAAGACAACGCCCTCGGTGAGGTCATTATGTTGTCAGTTCCAGCAAATACACATAATTTTTACATGTAATAATAAAGTTGGACATAAATCCCATT
>JAAXYW010002942.1:0-13301 GCA_036851895.1 Orthonychiurus folsomi | reverse complement strand
TTTCAATTTTAAAGGTGTGAATAACAGTATCAAGGTTTATTTCCTGAGTGAAGGTTCAGTCCCAATCCAGATTATCGTTTAATCCCAACACTCAATTCTAATCCCTTGTTAAAAAAAGGATATAATCCAAAATCAAAAATTATTGATGACCAAACTCTGGATAGACATGTATACAGAAGCCCCGCGTTCATTAGGACCCGGCGTTTATTAGGACCCGGCGTTTATTTCTAAAAGGAAGCGTTTGACCCGGGGTTAATTAGAGCACCGGCGTTTATTCAGGCACCGGTGTTTATTGGGACATTTACGGTAAGTCACCCAACCACAAGAATTCGGTATGACGCGGCGAGCAAAGTCCTTTAATTATGTAAAACTATGAGTTCACTTGATCATCTTGAGTTGTTTTACATAACAATATTTATTAAATTTCAGTTGCGCATTTTGCATTTGTCCGCGATAAACAAATGCTCTTAAAATTTAGGTAAATTAATATCTCTGTAAGTGGAATGATTTAAATTCATTAAAAATTGGGTTACAAAATTTTAGTTAATTTTAAATTTTCTTTGCGCTCGCGCCTTTCAGTCCACGTCCACAAATTTAATTGATTCTACGAGTAGTGAGTAGTTTGACCAGGGACAGGTGGCTTGAAATTAGAGCATTGTATACTTTTAGAGTAGAATTATGCATGTGACAGTGCGTGAAACGTGATCAATGACAGATGAGTGCGTCTCAAATATGAAGGAAGGCCTTAATGGCAATTAGCGCGTGGTTAGATTCCAAAAAGACCTTTCGACTTTGAATTACGCATGTGCTCTTTAGTATTCATTCAGTATGCAGATCCCCAGTAAATAAATAGCATATTTCCTTCAATAATATATACTGACTGTACATGTAACCACGTGAGACATGATAGCAGAATAAACCAAAAATTTCTCGTTTATTCTGCTTTCCCTCGGACAAAATTTCCTAAACGACGACGACGCTGCAGTTCGAAATCTGCTGACTTTGGATTTGAGTCCAAACTCCCATTCTCATTTACATAAAATCTAACCCTTTCGTTGGTTTCCTTAAATGTTGGTGTAACGTATCACTAGCTAAAGCGGACCGGACCTAGACACTTTAACCTTTCGACGACCGAGATAAAGCACGAAGTCGCACTTCAACCAAAACTGTCAATCATTCCTTCCACTTAGACCTAAAACATGAATTAACATATAAAACATGAAACTCAAGGGCTGATTTGAGGACTTTGAACCATAATAAATTGCACGTGGAGTACCACAACACGACTTACTAGCATATAGATTTATTTACAAATTGACTTGACGAATGAACGCTTACACATATATGATAATTCCTTACTCGAATTTTAAAATAAACATTTAGAGAATATAAAATAAAATTGTGGACGATATGACAGCACATTGTGGTGATAAAATATTTAAATTAATGATGCTGAAAATACAGTACATTTTTGGCGAAATGCCACACATATCTGTAAATACACATAAGCGTACAAAATACCAGAATAAAATTACTGATTAAATTCGAGTTGCGTGATTTTAAAATAATTACATAGACTGCTTTTGCGTTAACTTTTCATCCTGACTTTCAGGTGCAAATTGTTCTTCCTCTGTTGATCCCTTGAGTGCAGTGGTTGAGGATTTGCCTTGTTGAACAACATTGGCGACGGAGTCAAAATACCCAGTACCGACTTCTCGTTGATGCTTGACAGCAGTGAATCCAAATTTCTGAGCCGCAAATTCCTTTTCTTGCAAATTGACAAAGGCAGGCATCCCACTAGTCGCGTAGCTGAGTGCCAAATCAAACATCCCGTAATTCAATGAGTGGAATCCAGCCAATGTGATGAATTGGAATTTGTAGCCGAGTCGTCCCAAGTCATTTTGAAAGGCCATGATTTCCCGATCCGATAAATTTTTCTTCCAATTAAAACTTGGGGAGCAGTTGTAAGCGAGGAATTTTCCAGGGTAGTAAGAATGTACAGCATCCGCAAATTCTTTAGCATGGGCGAGGTCAGGGGTCGCAGTTTCACACCACAGCAAGTCAGCAACTGGAGCATAAGCAAGGGCACGGCTAATGGATTGTTTCGTTCCTGGTCGAGTTACAAAGAACCCTTCAGGTGTCCTTTCCCCAGTGCAGAATTGACGATCATTTTTATCAATGTCAGAGGTCAGAAGGGCTCCTCCCTCAGCATCCGTACGGGCCACCAAAACCGTTGGCACTCCACATACATCCGCAGCCAATCGAGCAGCTACCAATTTGCTAATGGCTTCCGAGGTTGGGACGAGGACTTTGCCGCCCATGTGTCCACATTTTTTCGCGGATGCCAACTGATCCTCAAAATGAACGCCGGCCGCTCCAGCCTCAATCATGCCTTTCATTAATTCAAAAGCATTCAAAATTCCTCCAAATCCAGCCTCCGCGTCTGCCATGAGTGGGACGAACCAATCAATCGAGTTATCACCCTCAGCATGATGGATCTGATCACATCTTGCCAAAGTCTTGTTGATTGACCTCACCAAATTTGGAACGGAGTTGGCAGGATACAAGGATTGATCCGGGTACATTTCTCCAGACATATTAGCATCCCCAGCCACTTGCCAACCGGAAACGTAGACAGCTTGAAGACCCGCTTTCACCTGTTGCATGGCTTGATTTCCAGACATGGCTCCCAAAGATCGAACATATGGTCGGTCCTTCATGAGGCGCCACAGTTTTTGTGATCCTTGTTTTGCAATTGTGTATTCAATTTGAATGCTGCCACGAAGGCGGGCAACATCCTCGGCCGTGTAGTGTCGCTGGACTCCATGCCATCTGGGATTTTCTTTCCAGTCTCGTTCCAGATTTGCAGCAATTTCGGAAGAACTCGGACCCTTGGCCACGGAGGAAGTACTTAGGAGTCGGACGCGGACCCCGGCCCCTAACAATTCTTGTACGGCACTCGTAGTCTTAAACATGATTGGGACGGCGAATTAATTCACTGAATAGTTAAAATTGTCGTAGTTTGATAAAATTATATCGTATGGACAATGGATGGATGTTTGACGTTGACTAATGAATGCGAGTCGTTTCTGGTACTAAGTGTTTCGTGTTACTTGTAAGTTTTGGCTGTGCTGTAGTGGTGAAGGCTTTTATTACTGAGCCCTGCCAATCAATCCCTTTATTTATATCCCGTCCAAGTCAATGGTGGGTTATTTTCCAAGGAATGACAAATGTCTCGTCAAAGCCACACCTCATTATCAACCAGGGAAAAATCCATATGTCCGTCTTGAATGGATGGGGGTTTGTTTCTTGGGTACAATGTTCGTAAGGGAGAATCGGGGACTCGTTGTTCACATTAACATAAATCCCACTCCTGATTTGATTTTTTAAATCCATTTGAACTTTGGACATTAGGTTGAGGTTAAAGCGCATGTCGTGTGGACCCGCTCGTCGTCGTAGTCGTCACGTAAGCCTGCCTGCAAGCACAGCCCTCGACTCCACCTCCTTTCGTAGAATAATAATATTTTGAACATTTGGACTCATGTGGTCGGTCATGTGCTCGTATGTTGTGCGAATGTAAGCAATTAAGATAAAAGTACCTTGAGAGTTTGGAACTAGGTCGGGTGGTGGTGACGGTGACTCGAAGTCCAGATAGCCCAGGGACCAATGAGGAAACAAAGTTTTTAGGGTTGGGTTTGATCAAACTAAACGGCATTACACTTATTCAACACCTGTACTCAAACGCGCTTTATGATTACGACATGACTAGTTCCAGAATTCTCAGATGTTTTTTTGGTTAAATGCATGATCAAATAAAATTTTCCATTGTATACACAAACTTTCGCAGGATTAGCATTCCAAAGGTCAGTGAATTACGAAAAACAGTTTGTTTTTCACTAGTCCAAGTCAGTTTGGAAATACAATCATAATCATGCGTAGCCTTTTGCTTCATAAAAACTGGCGAGACCACTTACGCTTAAATTAATTTGATAAACTTTGTACATTCAAATCCAGTTGACAAGGGCATATATTTGTACGCAATTTATTATAAACAGGTCGTTTCATCGCATCTTTTGTTTGAATCTAGAAGTTGTACACATGACGGAGAGAGACTCGGAAACGTTCCACGCTTGCACAACAGTCAATATTGTTAACAACAATAATTTGTGTAATCAAAGCAGTGATGCACAGAGCATGATGATTGACGTACAATAATAATAACCACGTTGAATGTTATTATTTTCAACTTGCCTGTGGAAATCTACCGTTTCCCTTACTTTTACTCGCTTTGTATAGACTTTGAACCGGGAATTGCGATGAGGCTAAGGGCATAGGTGAGGCTGTCGGTGTTTGCGTTGTTTTAATTTTATCGTTTTGGACCCAACCTCATTAGTTTGGGAAAACTACCCTTACAAAGCAGGGACTTGACCTATGAAATCTGGACTTTGGGTCCACAAATCACAGTGCAGTTTGAGTTTCCCATTGATTGCGTTTACGGTTCTTGTTGGTTCAGTTTCTCGTTGTGCAAATGGGCTACTCAGAGATGAAATGCAATACCCCCCTCTTTTCGATTAAAAACAACCGTGAAAATGCATGCAACTCTTCATTGAAATTGAAACAAGTTATTCTTTTAAAACATTTTTAAACAAAACTGTTTAAAAAGGTACATACATACCTAAGCGTAAATGCTTATATCTTATGCCATAAATGCACATGATAACGTGTGTGTGGGTACAATAAGAATACGTAGTTTCTTATCCTTAGGAAGTTATTTCCAAAAGGAACTAATTCTAATGCAGAGACTAATCAGAACACTTCGACGTTTACTAATTCATGCTTGCTGTATCCATTACTTTGCTTTGCATGCGTACCTTACCTTCCAAGTAGTGTAAGCATATAAATTTATTGGTGATAAAATGGAAGAAGAAGAAGTGAACCCTCCCCTTAAGATAAGCAGGGGACGCCGCTAGATTGAATTAGAACTTTCGGAAAGTTGGGACGGTCTGGCGAGAGCAAAGATAACGACGCATTGGAAGCCTTGGTAAATTTGACATTAAAGACAACTTTAGTCCACTTTCCTTCATCCACAGTTGCTTGTTGTGGTAAATAAATACAAAAGTAAAAAGTTTGAATGGAACCTCCCAGAACAAGTCATAACTGCTGACAATCAGTGCACACACAATTTGAAGGTAATTTGCCATCCAGTCAACAGTAATTATGGAATACCTGAACTAATTTGTTATTGCTTCATAGATTTTGACGAAACCCCAAACGTTGCTACTTCTGTTCCTGTCTAAAATAATTTGATGGTCAAGAGTCTCGGTCGTGTGATCCAAAATTGAAGTCATTTGCTATTCTACAAAAAAGGTAACTTTGATATTTGTGCTTCTTTCAGATTTTTTAGAAATAATTAGACCAGATTTTATCTCTGGTACTTCCACCATTTCAACTCACTAATATTTCAAGCGGCTGTAGGCTGTATTGCCATTTTCTGCAAGGCGTGGGAAAGTCAGTCGTGGCAAGCAATTGACAGTTTTCAAAGTAGAAATAGAAATTTCACACATTACTAATTACACAGAAGTTTCATGTTAAGGCAAGACGGGCAAAGGTGCCCTTATTTCAATCACTGTTTTCCGTAATTCTGATTTACTGTGAATCAATCATAGTACGACTTGCGTTTTCGGTATTTTCATAACAAACTGTGTCAATAAAATAAAATATTGGAAACATAAGTTCCCTCAACGCTCCACTAAACTCTAAAGGCACGACACGAAATTAAGAAATAGAGGGCAAATAATCCTAAAAGGGATGTTGTCATTTTTTAATTTGAATTTCCGATACCTTGCCACGCCAGTCAGCTTTTAATTGCGGTTTTCAGAAATCACACATGGTTTTTAATTCAAGATTTCAAACCCAGTGCAGTGGTGCGTGCGGTGCAACAACACAACGCTGTGTCCGCAACATGAAACATCTGTTACGTTACGTGACAGGCAGAGTGAACAAGGCAAATGACAACACCTTAAAATAATTTAAAGTACATATAAATTTGTATCCGCGTCTTAATCTTAAGGTGACCTGACTTTAGCCCAGCATCTGGCATGTCAATTTTATTGTTTGCGGAGGCTTTCAATCGGTTTTGTATTATAGAAATAGAACTGTACACATTTTAGTTGAGTCATAAAATTAACATTTGTTCGCAGTTCGCATCCGGCTTCTAATCCAACTCGGGGCCCCGCCGGTGCGGAAAAAGTTCAGCAGCCCTAAAATAATTTCATATTGATAGTTGTCGCAGAAAAAGCCTTCGAAAATGGGAATTAAATTGATTGATTGATAACGGTTTCTTTATTTCCAATTTTGATTAATTTTTACAAAGGAGCACGGCACAATATAAAATGAGGAAGCTATACTTTGAAAGGGATGATATGATGTTATTGAGGCACAAATTATCAAGATTATTAGTGAATAGTTAATTTTTATGTCTAGTTAGATTTAGCATGTTTGTTTTGTACATTTCCGCCTGTTTACGTATTAATTCCCATCTCGTTAGCCTTGATAATGTTTTGACACTCGGCCGAGGCGACCGCGACCCAGTCCTTCGCCGTGCGATTGTGATTAAAGCAACAGATGCTACTTTATTACATAACCCCCCGCGAACTGCAAAACAAGAGGTTTTTTATATACGAGAGTATAGTGTCACGAGATGAGTGGAAATCTTTTGCACAACACAACAAGCAAACAGGGCAAACAAATTTGACTTTGACAGTGAGGGATTGAGGATTTAACTAACTTGTGACTTGCATGAATATCGGATGTTGCACGTATTCACTTTCACGCAGTCGGCTCAGAGATTTCTTATCGAATAGTTCAATTTACTTTGGCAGTGTAAAAGACTGAAAATCAATAATTTCGCACTTATCAAGTAGTGTTTTTTTGGATATCTCATTACAACTGACACTTCCACACCTCCGCAAAAATGGGTTAGTCAATAAATTACATTCTATTTTACGACAGCTGTCATTTTTACGAGTAAACTGTCACGGCGCGATGGACAAAGGCTTGCAACTTGTATGTAAATGTAGGGGTTCTGTGATTCTGTGACGAATTTGAGCAGCACAGATGCATAACTTTCTTATTAAATAATATTATATTAAACTCTTGTCACCATGTTCTCTTTAATGGCCTTCTCTGTTTTACATCTTCGCAGGGATGTCATTCATTTTGACAATATTAAAATTGTAGCTTTGGCATGTGCTTTGCATTCCTATTTTAAAATATAAGCTCAAATTATTCATAAATACCAAGTATTCTGTTTTTGACAATTTAGGCTCTTTCAGCACATCATGGTCCTCAGACCCGTCCATCTAAAAAGGCTATTTTTGGGAAGCAAAACATATCATTCAATCCTCTCTCAACAGAAGTCATTCCAAGTCCAACTTTTCACACCCTTATATTTCCAATTTAATCCCACAATGACGAGTCTATACTCCACCTCGATCCCAGACAATGTGAAGATTATTCCCAACGTAGACAAAAAGTTTGAAGAAATTCTAACCCCAGAATGTCTTGGTTTCCTCAAAAAACTGCATCTCAATTTTGAGGCCCGCCGACAGGAATTGCTTGCAAAACGTATTGAAAGACAGAAGAAACTGGATGCTGGCGAAGAACCAAGACTTTTAGAGTCTACAAAGATAATTCGAGAAGGAAATTGGGAAATTGCACCACTGCCAAAACCCCTGTTAAACCGTCGTGTTGAAATCACTGGTCCCGTTGACCAGAAAATGGTCATAAATGCATTGGTAAGTTTAGCAAGCCTAACAACTAAGATTGTTTTAAAGTGTATATTCGACTTAGTATATTGCATTGGATTGACATATACAGGGTGTGTCAGAATTAGCGTTCCGACTTTGGATGACTGTAACTTCTAAACTGTGCCTCGTAGGGACTTGATTCTAGGTTTATTGAAAAGAGCAAGCGATTTAGAACTAGGTAGTAGTAGCCTTTTGTGTGAGTAGTAATTAGATTGATCCCGCAAAGGCTAACTAAAAAAATCGGGGTTTTGTATGAAATGCATCTGCAATCCCTGCTTCGGTCAGAGCCTTGTGTAAAAATTAAACCAGTCCCGGTCTGCATTCATTCCCTGTTTACTTTTGTCTCATCGCTGTGTCCTTCTTGTCGGGAATTTCAATAGTATCCTTCAGTTTTTAACACAACAAGTTTTCATTTGCAATTAATTTGCACGAAATCCTTACGCAGCTGGCGCCGCGAAAAGCCGGCCACTTGATAAATGCCGGTCATCCTATTTATCGATCTTGGGAATTGTTAAAAACAAGAACACTCTTACTCCAAATTGCTTGCTCTTTCCAATGAGCCCACACTACACTTATTCCGAGCAATAGTTTTGAAGTTACAGTCACCCAAAGTCGGAACGCTAATTCTACCCTGTATAGTAAGTATAGGCGTTAAAAATTATATTCAATAGTTTCATTCTTAAATATTTTCCAGAACTCGGGAGCTGATTGCTACATGGCGGATTTTGAAGACTCGAATACGCCCACCTGGTCTAATCAATTGAATGGTCAATACAATTTGAGGGCAGCAATCCGACGCACAATTGATTTCAAAGCGCCAGACACCGGCAAGGAATACAAATTGAATAACAAATTGGCAACCCTCTTGGTTCGCCCTCGCGGATGGCATTTGGATGAGAAACACGTTTTAATCAACGGAAAAAGAATGTCCGGAAGCTTATTTGATTTCGGAATATTCCTATTCCACAATGGGAAGGAACTTTTGAACCAAGGTCTTGGCCCATACTTCTATTTGCCAAAACTAGAAAGTCACCTTGAAGCTCGCCTTTGGAATGAAGTATTTGTCTTCTCTCAAAATGAGTTGACAATCCCGCACGGAACAATCAAGGCCACCGTGCTAATTGAAACCATTATGGCTGCCTTTGAAATGGATGAAATTTTGTACGAACTTCGTGAGCATTCGGCTGGATTGAATGCAGGGCGTTGGGACTACATTTTCAGTTGCATTAAAAAATTCAAAACCGCAAGACCAGACCTTTGCTTTTCGGATCGTCATCACATCAAAATGACTGTTCCATTTTTGCGAGCATATGCTTTGCTTTTGATTAAAACTTGTCATAAACGCAAGGCATCCGCAATCGGAGGGATGAGTGCCCTTATTCCAATTAAAAATGACCCTGCAGCCAATGAAACGGCATTGGCTGGAGTCAGGGAAGATAAAGCACGGGATGCTCGTGATGGATACGATGGCGGTTGGGTGGCTCATCCGGGGCTCGTTCCATTGGCACTTAAGGAATTTGAGGCCGTTCTTGGGACAAAGACCCATCAAATTGAAAAGCAGTTAACGGATCTTCAAATCAATCCAGAAAAGGATCTGCTCAATTTTGGCCCAACAAAACCAATCACGGAGAACGGCTTGAGGCAAAACATCAGCATTGGATTGCAGTACTTGGCCGCGTGGATGACTGGAGTTGGATGTGTGCCGATTTTTAATTTGATGGAGGATGCAGCCACAGCTGAGATCAGTCTGGAGTCAAATTTGGCAATGGATTTATTCACCGAACGGCATTTTGGATGATGGGAGGAAAATCACGGTTGAACTGGTTCAGTCCATGGTTAGCGAGGTAGTAAAAGAGTTGCAAGCAAAGTCCCCTAAATTGCCATATGATAAAGCAGCTGTTGTCTTTACTCAAGTTGCTGTCAACCCTGAATTTCCAGAGTTCTTGACCCTTCCTCTTTACGAATCTTTTGTAAAATTAAAATATATGGGTTTAGTTAAAAATTATGTTCTTGGTATGCATAGTAAAAGTAAATGCAAATACATAAATTGAAATACAGGCATTAAATTTTGAAATGTACATTTATTGTACCTGTGCTATTATTCTGGTGCATTAAGTCACATACATAAGGTTCTCGTACACAATGTGTATAGTGCTCTCAACGTTTGAGCTTAACGTATTTAGGAGTAAAAATGTAATTTAAAAAAAATTAATGCACAAAATTGGAAGATTTCAGTAAAATAGCGCAATTTCATTGACTCCTAAAGAAATTGAATTGTATTTCGCATGAATTTTGACATTTCGGTTCGTTCTTTCAGTCGTGCATGCATTGGTAGCGCCACCATCAAAATCCTGTAGGAAACATCTGCCCGAAACCAAATTCAAATCTCTGGCTGGGAATTTTCAGAGCAACCACCGAGACCGACACAATTCCAATTTACTTTGCAGCAGCCGAGTTGCAGAATATCCATTCACATTGACATTTAACCTCGCTCATTCGACTATAATTTCCAAAATTTTGCACTAGTTTAGTAATTTAAAAAAAATTAATGCACAAAATTGGAAGATTTCGGTAAAATATCGCAATTTCATTGACTCCTAAAGAAATTGAATTGCATTTCGCATGAATTTTGACATTTCGGTTCGTTCTTTCAGTCGCAGTCGTGCTGCATGGTAGCGCCACCATCAAAATCCTGTAGGAAACATCTGCCCGAAACCAAATTCAAATCTCTGGCTGAGAATTTTCAGAGCAACCACCGAGACCGACACAAATCCAATTTACTTTGCAGCAGCCGAGTTGCAGAATATCCATTCACATTGACATTTAACCTCGCTCATTCGACTATAATTTCCAAAATTTTGCACTAGTTCGAACTATCGTACTCAAGAATGAATGTGGATAAGTTCTTGTCCACAATTCGGAATACCCCTGGAAGGGTAGAGGGCTACGACCGGACCCGGCGTGAACCTGATCGGAATGAAGTATCACGGAAGCGGGCAAAGCTTTCAACACCGGCAGAAGACAAAGGAATTGTGAACAAACCTGGAGGAATCATGAAGAAACCTGCATCACAAACTCTGGCAGCAGTCCCAGTCAGCAAATCTGTGGCGCCAGTGCAGTTGGAACCTGAACCACCTGAAAAATTGGACATTTCAGAGGAAGAGCGATTAAGGATTCTTCAAATGGTTGAGGCCGAGCCTGAGGTATTGGTTCAATTCTGAATTTGAAATTTAGTTTTATTAGGCTTTTGGGTACAACTGCAGATAAGCGTATTAAGTGTTTACTATTTAAATGCGTGGGCTTAAAAATTAAATATCCGCCTTCTGCCTGCCACCTGCACTTGTTCCTACAGCTCTTTCTAAATACGCATTCTTTTTTGCTTGAGAAAAATAGGCAATCATTTGATTGTTTACATATTTTATAAATAAAGAGTTAATTCGGATTTCACTGACTGGTATTTTTATTTTAGGGGCCTCCATTAGACGACTCCGCGCTGAAAAGAATGGTCTCGGTTCTAGAGAAACGAATTGCAAGAAATCAAGAGATGCGGATTAAGTTTCCAGATCAGCCAGAGAAGTATGCACTTTTAATTCAAGCGTGTTTTAGATTTATGCTGAGTTTGTGAATATTCATTCATTTTGATTTAAGGTTCATGGAATCCGAAATTGAGCTCCATGAATCCGTCCAAGAACTTCATGCGTTAGCAACTATGTCAGAACTGTATCCCTTAGCTGTACAATTACTTTTACCCACAACTCTGCTCGGGCTAATGTCTCATGAAAATGCGGACATTTCTTGTGCAATTCTAAACCTTCTGCAAGAAGTTACAGATGTTGATATTCTTCATGAAAACGAGGAGGCTACTGCTGCGTTAATAGATAACATTCTTGATCAACAAGGAATTTCTCTTCTCACGCTAAATTTAGACAGACTGGACGAAGCAAATCGTGACGAATCTGATGGAATTCACAATACCCTCTCTATTTTTGAAAATCTGTTTGAAATTAGACCTCATCTTTGTGTATCAGCAGGCCAATGTGTAAGCAGAGTTTAAATTTGATAATTTTAGTTTTATCAACCGCCGCATACAGATAATACTAAGTATTAATATTTAATCCTGCAGGGCTTGTTGCAGTGGCTCCTGAAGAGACTTAAGGCCAGAATGCCTTTCGATGGGAATAAGCTGTATGCTGCCGAAATATTGGCAATTTTGTTGCAGGAAACCCCAGAAAACCGAGCAACGATTGGAGACATGGATGGCATTGACATTTTGCTACAACAATTAGCCGCATATAAACGCCATGACCCTGCCACAAGTGAAGAGGCTGAATTTATGGAGAACTCTTTTCAATTGCTTATGCTCAGCATTACTGTGGGGCAACAACCGTGAGAAATTCTTGAAGGGTGAAGGTCCACAACTTATGAATCTTATGCTTAGGTAAGTATTTGGAATTCTTAGCATTCATTTGAACCAGTGTTTAGTTATGTTGCAACTCTTCTTCAACTGAAACTGAATATTTTTTTTCAGAGAAAAGAAGCAATCTAGAGGTGGATCACTAAAAGTTTTGAATCACGCCATTACTGGCCCGGAAGGATCTGCCAATGCCAACAAATTTGTTGAAATTTTGGGGCTGCGAACACTTTTCCCCCTGTTCATGAAAACTCCCAAGAAATCCAAAAGGAAAGGTTTGACATCATTGGAACTCGAAGAACATGTTCTATCTGTTATGGGTGGTCTTCTTCAGCATGTGACCGGTCCGAATCGTGCTAGAATCCTACTCAAATTCGAAGAAAACGATTTTGAGAAAGTAGAAAGACTTGGTGAACTTCATTTCAAGTACTTGGAACGCGTGAACGCAGTTGATAAGTCTATTGTTGACGAAATGAACGACTTGGGCGAGAAGCTGGATGAAGATGAGATTTACATTCGCAGGCTTGAAAGCGGATTATTTTCTCTGCAGTTGATTGATTACATTATTTTAGAAGTCATCGTCTTCAGTCAAAAGGTTAGGGATAGACTCAGCAAAATAATCCAGCTTAGACGCGGATCGTTATCTACCGTTAAGGACATTGTAAAAGAATTTGCAGCCAATTTGGGAGAGGAAAATAAGGACTGGAAGGAAAAGCAGAACCTTAATATAAGTACTTTGTTAGAACAACTTGGCGATTGATTCAAAGGCCAAATCTGGTGTTATTACGTTCACAGCGTTTGAACATATTTCTACAAATTAAATTTAGAATACTTTGTTTTTGCACTGTGCTAATTTTCCCCTGTAATAAATTCTACAAATAATTTATTTCCTCAGAGCCCAGACCTACTATATAATAATTATCGTGTAACCAGTTCGGTAGTTCAGTCTCTGTTAAGAAAATGCGGAATTGTGTTAAGTAACGGCGTGTGTTGTGGAATGTGACATGTAAGCAAAATTTGAGGCGTTGCATTGCAAGATTGCAACATTTAAATAGGGAACAGTCTTCTCGCTAGCTAGTCAT
>JAAXYW010002941.1:0-13302 GCA_036851895.1 Orthonychiurus folsomi | reverse complement strand
ATGCTAAAGGGCATTTAAATTGCATATTGACCACATTTATTTTTTTAACACCCTCAATACAATTATTCAAAAATGAGGTGGCGAGGAAGGTCACATTTACACTACTTTCCGACAATTTTTTTCCTTCCGAGCGTTGCTTATTAGAATTCGGCGTATCATCTTAAAGTCAAAGGAGTCAGTCTTTACCACCACGGCATAAGATTTTTAACTGGAACTGGTTTATTCGCCATTTGCTCGACTGCTACTGCGAGAACATAAGAAGCTGCAGATAATCCGGCCAAAAATGCTTCACGAGAAGAAATACCAACGATGTTGTATCGAGTCGGCATGGAGAGGGCCACCACATTCCAAGCCTGGAAGAGAAAATTTAAAAGAAAAGATTGTCAATTTAATGCAAAATAATAGTACAGGCTAACCATGATTGCGGCGCCTGCTAATCCATATTGATTATTTGCCAAAACGCAAATATAACCATGGGATATAATAACTATCGCGGAAACAACTTGAGTTGCTCGAATAATCATGCGATTTTGGTGAGCCAGCCATGCTCCGACTGGAGCCAGTGCAAGGGCCGCATTGATCTGTTAGAATCACAGTACATTAAGAAAACAGCACACCACACAATTAAATTGTACCAAATTACATGGGCGAACCAGCCTGGGTAATAGATCATCCAGAAGCTGCTGACAAGAGTTGGATATCCAACAATAACAGTAAACCATGCCAAAAGGTAATGATACTGGAGAAATGTGTGGGTTTTGTCGTATTCTTCGGGATCCTCGATGAGTGTGAAAGCTATACACGAAACAACGGATTACATTAATCACTGCATACTGAAATCCGACTGGATGGATATATAGTAGTTGTATGTACTGACCAATAGAAATTAATCCGCAAATATTTGAGCAAAAACCGAGCAAGAACCAGAGCCCATTGTATGTCAACGATAGCACGTTGTTGCTGTAACTTTGGATCGAATATGCTCCGTATACACAAGAAAGCACGGCCAATAATTCCAAAATAATCAAGGGAATCTGACTAGATTCCATGATTTCCGCTTCCCCAGAAAGAATACAGTTATAAGTTTTATAATTAAATTTTGTACACGAACAGAAACAGCGTACGTCGGATGAAAATGAAGATTAAAGAAAAAGTTTGCATCCTGTGTGACGTGTAATTAACAAGTTAACGTTCGGTCACTACGGCAACCAACTTATGAGCGGTTTTCTCGTAGCGTTTTTCTTCTATTCAATTTGGGGGCATCGACGCATTATTGGGAAGGGGGAATAATCACTAATAGTTCTTCAGAATTAGAAGTAATAAAAGTGAAATTGATTCCGTAAAAACAGACAAATTAGTTACAGTGTTCGTCAGCAAGAATGTGATCCCCTTTGCTAAATTATTAATTTGGCTTGTTTTTATGAAATGCCATATGTCGGTTTTCTTTATTGAATGCATTCTCGGCCAGCCACGGTCAATTAGATTAGATATGGGCTTATTAAGGTAAACTTCCCGTAGATGACCATATGAGACATGAAGGAATGGCGGACACAAATACATTAGACAGATGCCGAGGATCACAATCTTAATTGAATTTTATTATCTTCCAAACCGAATATAAGTAATATTATGAGAATTGAGCTGAGAGAGATGCGCAGGCTGACATAATGGAACAAAAACCTGGAAGAGCCCAGTTCATCTTAGTTATCCGTGCTTTCTATTTTCTACAAAACTTTTTCTGGGATTCCTCCGAAGTCCTAAACGTATATCACTAGATCCCTTACTTAAAGTATCAAACTATTGAAAAAGGTTCGTTTCTATTATACAAGCAAAAATGTGGAATCCGTTTAAATTGCAATGGAAGGAAGTCAATCCTAGAACATTGCGAGATTCTGAAGCACTTTTGAAAGAAGATTTGGATGTTGCTGGAGATGGAACTGGAGAAGCTGCTGTTGTTGAAGTACAATCCAACCAAATCGCAAAAAATAATCCGACTCGATCGTCAAATGCGCCTAATTATGCGGTGAATATATCTTGCATGGCGGGTGGCCAGTGCCATCATGGGAATATTTTTCCTCCTTTGTGGAATTGTACAACACAATGATCCCGATCCTACTATTTGGATGGTAGTTTAAACTCTAAACGTGTTTCTTGTTTTACCTTTGGCTTAGTTGGCCTACTTTGTCGAGCTGTAGATATAAATAAATATTTAAACATTTTAACAGGTGGCGTACGCTATCCCTTGTATAATTAGCTGGATATTTGCATTCACTAAGAAGATGGCTCCTGTTGACTCAAAAGNAAGATGGCTCCTGTTGACTCAAAAGAAATGATGAAGCGCACCAAATCTTTGCAACACACAAATGTCACGGCTTGCCGTTTGACCTCCTTGAACTCGAGAGTGCTACTGGACATTATGATTGCTGGGCACATTTTTTACTGCTGCGCAATTGGGGTGTGGACACTCATCGTGTATTTCTACTGGGGAGGCAGTGGCTATGGAATAAGTAATAGTCAAATGAATGCTGAAGAAGCAAAAGAGCTCTTGGGCTTTGTGTCTGATAATTACTTGGTTGTCTCTCTTGCAAAATTACAATTTCATGCATCTGGGACGTTGTG
Source organism: Orthonychiurus folsomi (assembly GCA_036851895.1). Classification (NCBI taxonomy): domain Eukaryota; kingdom Metazoa; phylum Arthropoda; class Collembola; order Poduromorpha; family Onychiuridae; genus Orthonychiurus; species Orthonychiurus folsomi. Next base: position 10,683 of record JAAXYW010002941.1, on the reverse strand, counting down.
GGGTTTATTTGGCAATTATGCTGACGGTCACACCAATTTTTGCTTGGGTCCTAATAGAAATCTATGAAAAGGAATACGAAATGTGTTAAGTTCCTTGTGGGATTTATTCGATTGATTTCAATTTGCATAGAGTGGATTGGATTAGCACTTAGGTCACATTGATTGATACATTTCTTCAATTCTAAGGAGTGGTGCATGCTAGGAGCAGTTTGCAGTTCGTATAGTAATAAAAGTGATTAAATGCAAATTGAATGCTGATTTACTACAAGTTCTTCCCACTTCATTCACGTTTGTGAAAAATCTCATCCGGCTCATCCACGCGCACATGTGATGAATTAACAAGTGACAGGATTTACGGGGCTTGAGAATTACGAGGTGAGGCCGGGGAAGGAGTTGAACAATGTAACGGTTTGAGTTTAAGTAAAAGTTTAGCCCAGTGGAGTTAACCCACAGTAGAAATTGTCAAATCACGCTTTAAACATGTGCAGGTGAGTTCATCTTCCTACATTTTAAAGTCCTACAGGAATTTGCAGAGCAACAAAGTGATTGCTTCCTTTTCCGACTAACTTTATTAGTGCACGTGCTGGGTACATATTGTAGTCTATTGAATGAGGGTGAGCCCAAACAAACGGTGAAGCGCAAATCTAAAAATACAGCAAACAAACCAGTCGCCCCTTCAGTTCTTGGAGGAGTATTGCCCTGCACTCACAACAATGAATGCCAATTAGTTCACCACGACGATGTAGTGATGTTAGGGTTTTGCTTGGCTTGCTTGGCTGATGTAATAGTTTTAGGATTGAAGTGCAGGATGAGTGACAGTTTGTGTGTGCAAAATGTCTAAACTCGGGTTTGCGTTTGCCGATGCATCGATATGGTGCTCAGAATTGAATCGGTGTGTTTGAGAGCTATTGTAGTCAAAAATTGTTCCGCTGTGTCATATTATAATGAAGAAAATACAAAAACGTGACTTTTACGGTACGACCAACCCTCAAAAATTGTTCGGTTAATAAAGTTCTGCTGCTTCTAATAAAGTGGGCCAGGGTAAGCAAACTCAAAATACATTCTACAAAATAGAGTAGTTTACTGTTAGAGTAGAACCGAAAGTGGTATTTCACATATAAAAATTTGTGCTAGCCACATACAGTCGACTGCCATATTACCCAACACGAATAACATCAATATTTTTACGAGTTTAATTAAAAACTAATTAAACTTTGATAAATAAATGAATTATTAATAAGCAATTTAAAATTAAAAAGCTTGTTTAAATTTGGGTTTTAGCCCATCTGCTGAGTTGTTTGGGTTTTTTGCTGAGTACTGGCATATTTTTATTAAAATGTAAAATTATTCAAACAGTTTTCAAAAGCTATAGTTTCGATCATGCTGTTTTGACAGTAGTGACAGGCTCATTTCATTTCAAGGAACGCAACCTCATAAATAAGCCTTTGTTTTTTTTTAAAAAAAAGTAGGTTCCGTTGTATCGCTCTAGTTCTTTTACTACTTTTCTACTGCATGAAATGCGCCGTTGCCCTATAATCTTTGTTGATATAGCCTAATCTTTTATACAGACATATAATCAACCGCGAGTTAGTCCAGTCAAAATGTACCCTAAAACTCTAGTAAATCGATCGCTCAATCGCAATGCATATTAAACGCATGTGAGGACCGAGCAACACGTAATAAACCCACAACCGATCCACCGTCCGCGTCCATCGTTACTCGAAAAACGTGTGGACAATTTTCACCCAAACACTATTTATTTCCATTTCAATTCCAAACTCAGTCGTTACATTATATGCTTGCAAGATAACTGGATCTGAACCGTGTGCTAATATTATGCAAAATTCTTGGGCAGTGTCAATTTATGCTCAACACAATTACCAAAACATACTGCATTGAAACCTTTATTACCGTTGAGTTTGTGGCCTAATTTTGCCCAGTTGATTCTCCCATTTTATTATCAGGTTAGTCAAATAAGCAATATCAAATCCTATTTTGTGTAGCAAATTTGCATGCAGGAACCAAAAATAAGGAGAATCCCAAATCAATCTATCTGCCCTGTCATGGGACATGTTAAATTCTCAGCAAATATTTAATGAATGAGGTTGCTTAGTGGCAATTTTGGGTACATTTTTTCCACGTGTAATTATACAAACTGTGCTATTTATAATCAGCATACTCATTATCTTATTTCGTTCAAGGTTCATACAATTTTGACCTTCTAAACAAGCGCAATTTTGATAAGAGCTGTTTCCGCCTAATTTTCTCTTTTGACACACTGTTTTGAGTGCTTCGCTGTCAGTTTGAATCTATTTTGATGCAATAATGGGTCGTTAAATGAATACATTTTCAGCAAGTTCCGTCATTTTTTTCTGTTTTCATGCCGTAATTTCAGCAGGACAAAATACAACGCGTTTTTTTTCATTATCAATTGAAAAGAAAGATCTATCGGGAATTCCTGAATCCTGGATGTAATGTATGATTAATTATTTGGTCCAGTCGTCCAGCACCAATTTCATTATTTTTCCTGCTACTCCTAACTATAATCAGTTGCCCAGGTTTAATTTCTCTTCCGAGTCCACTACTCTACTGAAGTTTAATATTTCATGCTGTGCCGAATTTCAGAAAACGAGGCTCGATTTTAGACCACACTAGGACCCATACGGATGACAATTCTTTCCCATGACCATTTCAAAGAAGTATGGACCTTGGCTATGGGGCGAGAACGAGATCGCCATTTGTTGCTCTACCAAAGAAGACAAATAACTTGACCCCACTGACTTCACCACAGACCTCGTATAATGTCGTGTACCGGAGTTCCAAATATGAGGGGTTCTTCAAGCGTCTTCATCAATATTTTACTATGTACAGCAGATTTTATATTTTACGACCTCTCCTTCTTCGGCTAAATCAATTCCATTTACATTTATTGGAATTTCTTGGATTTCTGATCCTGGTCGTATCATTTCCATTTCTTTTGTTCAGCGCTGCCGGTAAGTGACGGTTTAAAGAAATCGAAACATAATGGTAAAATTAGGCATGATAAATCACGATAGCTTATTTCTGCTTTGCTAGTCCTTTTCATCATGCGGAAAGTACGAATTTATTTGGTGAAGAAATTTTACCCCAATGCTATCATCTGTGAAGATCTAATCCCCAGGTGTGCCTTGACTTTTCTCGTGCGAATAATTTCATTTTTGAAGCAGGAGTACCTTTGTTTTACAGGTGTATTTTACTTGAAAGATCACATGGAATCGTGACCGCTGTCGTCTGGATCCACGGAAAAGTTACATTACAGACCCTGAGATCTGAATTAGAGGCATATAAACACTCAATTTTAAGGAAGCGACTGTCCGATAAATTTGGAATTCGAGTATGGGTTGATACTCCAGGATCGACTGACTACGACCTTTCTAGTCATATCATTCAAGCGCCGTCAAAATTTTATCGAGAGAATCTCACTGATGAAGACTGTAGTCATGGACAAAAATCCTCACTTCAAAAATTTGTTACTAGCTGTGTATCCAAGAAATTGGACACGACGAGACCACCTTGGGAAATCATCGTAATTCCTCAGCCAACAATTACAAAGGAGAAAACTTGCTGTGTCCTCAGATTTCATTACCTTCTTCTGAGAGACCAGAATGTCAAAAAGTTTCTGGGGGATATTTTTACAAGGAAAGAAGAACGCGATGACGATGAGCACATGCGGGAAACTAGAGATCCTGGCCAAATTATAGCAGAATTTGTGATTTTATACTTGGGGCTGTGTTTCTCCTGGTTGAAGAGTGTAAGCATATTTGTTGGAGCTAAAGTTTAACTAAATTCTAATTGATTTTCGTTCCGGTTGTAGAATATTTTTACTTCAAGAGAAGATATAAACGCTTGGATTAACTTAAGACAAAAAGAATGGCAATTCCACCCAAAGCCAATTTTGCTTAAAGTCAAATTTTGCGAAGCCATGCTCAAAGTCTGGTGTTGCCTAAAGTTTTACAAATCTGATTCTTGGGCCCAATTCTGGATTGAAGCCAAGAAAGTGGCCTTCGCTGTTTTTGTAATTTTACGAGCTTTCAGTTACATTCCAATAGAAATATTTGGATGCTTCTGGAGTAAAAGCCTGGAGAGTCAAGGAATTCGGAGGTCAGGAAATAGAGACACTCGACAAGTCGCTTGGTCTGCTCCAATTCCTCAGGATTTCTTGGATGCAATTCGGGAGAAGACTGATGCTTCAATCGAAAGTGTGATTTTGATTGCTAGTTCAATGGCTCTGAGAAACTACTATGATGAAGTGAGTAACAATATACTCGAACTTATGAAAGTAACTCGCTTGGCCGTGGTTTAACCACAGCTATTTAATTTTAGACTGGCCTTAAAAATCCGAAACGGCTGCATGTCACCATCCCTAATACATCAGAAGATTTATTGGCTCCGTCTGGCTTCAAGTCGCTGCGGCTTCCGACTGACACTATGCAACTACCAGAGCAGCTAAATGTAATTCAATTCGGGCCACACAATCAATTAATTATCATGCGCATACTAAAGTGGAATGTTTGGTCTAGTGCTAGTCTCCTAAAATTATTTATGATTATTTACAGAGCGTCAATGAGTACCTGGCAAAATACCCGGATTGGAAAATTCTTGGGTCCCGTTACATAATGAAAAACGTCTCTTTCATGTTACCACGTGCAGTCGCGTATCTAGTCTTGAAGAAACTGTTCAGACGTCATCCAATCACTTTTACTTTTGTGGATTTGGAAGCTTCAATTCCCATGGTTGTTCCTACCTTATCCATTTGGGGTCAGCCGGTTGAAGAATTTATATTTTGGAGGCCACCGGAGATAGATTTTTGTATGCTTCAAAAATATTATTAATATTTAAATCCTCGATAAGTTTGCAACATTGTACTCTTTCGGAACAGGTGTTTCAGTTGCCCTTGTGCGATACTTGGGCACAAGAAGATTGGCGGTTGTTTCCTCCATGCGTACAATCGACAGAGCATTAACAAAAAAGTTTGGCATATACTTAAATCGCATTGCCGAATCACTTGGAGTGAATAAATCCCGGATTCCTTTCTCACGAAGATCATCATCTCCAGGTTCGAGCAGTTGCTCTAGTCCTTTATTAGGGCCAGGAGAGTATTTAGTTAGAAATAGACCATTTTTAAGCAGGTAATAAAGATTATAGCTGACAAATCGTATTCGTAGATAGATTAAACACACATCTTTTATGTATTTATTTTTAAAAGAAAAGTATTTAATCTGCGCATTGTTTAACATAAAATAAAATAATCTTACGGCTTGGGTCCCAGTAAACGTTGAGTGCTGTCGTTTTTGACGTGTTAACCATAGCCCAGCTAGTTAAGGTTCGAGGAATGCTTGATTTCCTCACAATCAAAATCCCGCAAAACAGGAAAGGCAATAATTAAAACGCATTCAGATTCAATGACCGCACCATTCGACTGATTCTGTGACCTTTACGAAATGGGCGGAACCAGTTGTAACCCCGTCCATGAGACCTTCTCTAAAACCAATCAACAAAATACAAGTCAATCAAGCAAGGTTCGTTTTAGACTTGGAAATTAAGGACTTACCGCTCTCGACAGACTTGACCTAGGAAGGACTACACCATCCACAATGGTTCTCCGGGATAAGCTGTTGACAAAAAACCAAACTAAGCTGCGAATTAATTATCCAATCAGTTAAACTAACTTACCTTCGATATACTTCTGAAGAAAAACTATCCCAATTGTACAAAATCAGACCAAGCCCCAATAAGACAAACACAAGATAAATGTTACCACTTTGCATCATTGTGGGAAGGGAACTAACATGTACGAGAGTCCGAGTAAGTGAAGTAAATTCAGATGCAGATGTTTGCCAGAAATCTAGAAATGTCTGCCGACACTAATTCCAAGTAACACTACACATAATTATTTGCTACTGCCGAGATAATACTACGCCTCCAATAATTATTCGCAATAGGTCTCCCAACACAGAAAATAGATTCAATTATTACTCATTTATTCATTATCAACGTCATCAGTCAGTTCAGAATGTGTGTGAACATGCTCATTTGGATTTAATCAGCAATCGGTAATAAGTGTTAAATTTGTATTGTGTTTTTACATTGCATTGGCTCATAATTATACGGTCAGATTCAACACAATCGGGATCAATATGTTCTTAAATGTAACACGTCCACTACTTCTTGTACGGGTTTTGGCTTAACCTACTTGCATCCTAAAATTACCGGGGCCTAAAAGCCAGGATAATTCCATTATTAATGTTGTAATTATCCATTCCTCTCATTGTTCGCATACTCAATTGATGGGGAACCGTCCTTCCACAAATAAAGGGAACGATTTACTAGTACATTGATTCAACAAACTACCACTGAAATTGTTAATGACATCAGTCACTTCTATTCGCCTCTATACACAAAATCCGTGATTATTTTGTAGCAGACTCTGATATATAATAACTTAATGTTATAGATGACGACACAAACGGAAAATATATTCTGTTAGTCTAATGAGTAATTACGGGGAACAAAGTTCGACTTTGGGGATTTTCAGACTCGAGCATGAGGGGAACCACTACCAGATGGTCGATGGCGAAACAATAAAAACATTTGCATAGTTTATCATTTGGCCCTTTTTGCCAAGTTATTAACTGCACTGGGAGCTCTGTCACATTTTCACAAAAAAAACGGGCACACAAAAAATTTAGATATACACTTTTGCTAGACCGTCTGCACCGGCGGAAGCAATAAAAGGTTTTGATGGATGAAATGCAACGTCTGAAAAAAAAAGTTAGACTTATTAATTTGAGAATGAGGCGTTGCTGGGGTTTTTATTTTAACGTGTATCAAGTAAAAACAAACCAAATAATTTGCAGGATTAAACATGTTTACGTTTCAATTCTTAAAAATGTCGTGCACTAATTCTAAATGTGTCATCCTGTCCAACGTGAACGAACAATTAAGACAAGAGAATCGACAGTTGAAACAAGAAAATGAAAAGTTGAAAAAACAACTGGAAAAGGTAAAAAGTGAGAAGAACAAAAGTGAAAGTGCTCCGCCTGTGAAGAGAAAACTAACCGTGAAAGTTAAAAATACAACAGAAGAAACTGTTTTTCCATGTGATCAGTGTGATCCAACAATTTATTTGAACACCGCAGCAGCCCTCAGAAATCATATTCTCGACAATCATGGAACAAACTATTTTTGTCCTGAATGCCAAGAACCTTTTGGAAAAGCAAGGTCTTTGAAGGATCATCGAAACAATGCCCACAACATGATTGACACTTACATTTGTCAAGAAAAGGATTGCGGTGAAAGAATTGGAACCTACGCATTGTTGACACTACACAAAAATGTCACCCATTCTTCAAAATATGCATGTCCAACGTGTGGCAAAAAAATGAATCAAAAATAAGACTTAATAGTCACACCGCCCAGAATTCTTGTCTAGATAGTGAGGCGGTCAAAGCAGCAAAGTAAGTAAATTTTAAATTGATGTATTTTATATTTTAAAAGCTTTCCAATTAAAGTTAGAATATTGTTTATTTGTAGGCGGAAAACTTCGGCTATAGCTGGTTCTGCACTTGGTGTTGCAAAAGAAGAGGAAATCCTTCGTTGGTTTGAGACAAAGCATAATGTAAGTAAAGTGCCAGCATTGAAATAGTGCTAATAGTGATAAATTATTAATTGAGTTGATTGGTTTAAATTTTTAGATAGAATTGGACAGAGTCGGAGGGGTTTCAAAGCACAGGCAGCATCAGAAAAGCGGGAAGGAAATAAATGGAATACGAGATAATGAAATCTATTGGAAAAGTCTGCGTGGAGGTCAAAGTTGTGACAACTGAGCTCAAGTGGAGTCACGTGGTAAAGAAAGACAGAAGTGGGGTTAATTTAGGAAGAGAACTCCGAGAACTACTCAGAGCCATGTTTGTTAATGAGGTTCCTGTTAGGTACTTAGTGTACTATTATGATATTGAAAAGGAATATTATGACTTCAAAATTAATTCGAAAGAGTATGAAAAATATTTTGAAAGTTTGTATTAAGTTGATGATTCCAATAAAATAAAATGTTAAAGATTTGTCGACTCACCGTGGATTGCTTCATCGAATTTCTTGCGGTGTGCAGTTACCTCTTGCAAACACTGCTTGGACTCAACATTCCAAACCCGAATGCTACAATCATGACCTGGAATTAAAGTGTATTTTCATTCACAACAATTCTCGGAAATAAAAGCCCAGATTTTTACCATTTTGTATGTTTTAGGTCTTACTTCCTGATAGTAGGAAAAGTCCATGAGGATCGAGGGCCAATGAGGTCACTGCATCCAAATGCGCAACCATGGCATGTAACATTTTCCCAGTTGAATTATCCCAAAACCGAATATGACGATCCTCGTGAGCTGTGATGGTGAGGGCAAGGGTCGGGTGACAAATAACTCGGTGCACATTGCCAATGCCTTCAGACTCGAATCTCACCATTTGTTTCTTTGTTTCCAGGTCGTAAATGACACACTGAGCATGGTAAGCTACCACCATATGTGACGGCTCATCTCTGACAAAATCGACTGCTGTCGGGATTCCATCTTAAAAAAAAACTCTTTTACTGTGAAATCATTGCTTACAAACCAACGGCTAATAATGCTGTTGGATTGGTCTTTACCTTGTTCGGACGAGTATGACTCAATCAGCGGAGTTTTGGAAGAAGGATCCCAAAGTTTGACTGTGCCGTCAGCTGAACATGAAAGAAGCTGCGTTTTTGTTGTATGCAGACTTAAACCCCAAACTGCATCAGTGTGATCAGACATGGTCCTGTGTAGAATACCCGGATCTGGTATAGAAATGAGAAAAATCAATTGTTGGTGCCGTTATGATGTGTTGCACAAATCCGGATTGTAAATGTTACGAGCAACGATATGCGTCTCAAAATATATTATATTACCGAATGAATCGTATGGGTCAATGTTAGAATTAGGAAGAGTCCAAGCTTTGATGGTCCCGTCCAAACTTGCAGAGTACATGTGCTCACCACTGGAACTCATTGTCAGACAAAGAACCGGAGCCGTGTGCGATCTAAACGTGTACAAGGGCTCGACGTCTAAAGATGCATTCCTGTAAAAAAAAGGGGGACATCAGCTGCCAGTAACGTAAAACTTCTAAAGCTTAAGCTCACTTTTTCTGCGACACAGTTTTCTGCAAATTCCAAAGTTTGAGTGTATGATCTTCAGATGCAGTGACCAGAACTGGCTCAACCGGATGAAATGCTAATGCTCGAACACTATCAAAATGACTCCTCAGAGTATATTTAGCCATCCACGTTTTCCTGAACGCTTCTTTATCAAGTGTAACCTGGTATAATATCACAATGATGACCTTCAAAATTTTTAAAAGATCTAAATAAATACACTAATGTCAAAACTTACATCCATATTGACATCTGAGTCATTGTTGACTGTCAACTGAGCCAATTCTCCCAAACTGACATCATCGGCTCTAGTGGCTGAGTAATTCCAATCATCGGATTTATCCGATGAAACATCTTCTGCACCCAGAAAACTGAATTCGTTCAGCACCTCTTCAGTCTCCGCGTCCACCTCATCTGCAGCCCCCTAAATTAATTTATTCACTTAGCTTCCAATACTCAATTCATAAACATGTATCAGCATATTGACTCTTGCAAAAATTGAACATCGGCATTAGGTGGTCTTACTTTGCGCTTGGGTTGTTTCAATTCATCGTCAACATCTTCTAAATCGTCGCTCATGTCATCCTGAAAGGCGGCAGACAAATATAATTGTATTATATTGAATAAGTTTTCTTCTTATGACTACGTAATGCTGACTCCAATGCGAATTTCAAGTCACACTTGTCACAATAGTAAGGCTCCACTTCGTAAAAACGACTTTCGAATTTTAAATCTTGGATTCGAATTGTATCCTGATCTTTGTGAGATACGCAATGTCTTTTTGCAATGCACGGCTTTGCGAAAGTCATGACACAGAAGCAACACTTGAACTGTCCATTGTTATTATGACTCCGACTTCTCATGTGCCAATCCAAGTCTTGTTTCGAATGAAAAACCCGTGGACACAGGGTACAATTAAATGTTTGTGCACTTGGAGCCGTAGGATGATCACTATTTATATGGTTTTGAAGTCCGTGAGGGGCAACAGTCGGAATTGCCTGACCACAAATCGGGCAGCAAGGGACAAAAGGAGTAACTAACTAATGCTGGGTTAATCCTAGGTGGTCCTATATTTGGTCCAGTCCAGGTATCACAAGAATTAGTGATGGCAAAGATGCACCGGGTCTGAGTGGACAATACAATCTTTCGTGTCTACTTTTGCCACTTCTGTCACTAAATTTTTTTGCACAAAAAAATTCGCACTGAAATGGTTGGTCTCCAGTATGACTTCTTTCGTGTATCTTTCTGGCACTGTCGACACTAAATGTTTTTCCACAAAAAGAACAACTGAACGGTTTTTCACCAGTATAAGTTCTTAAATGAACAGTTAATAGTGCCAGTCGACGTGGTTCTGTGGTGCGGATTCCTGTAATCTGATACCCAGACTATGTATCGTGCGGACTAATGCAGGTGCACCTAATCTAATGTGCATAATTCTGCTTCCAGCTAACCTGGCGACAGTAATATTAAGTCTAGTGCCT
>JAAXYW010002940.1:0-13305 GCA_036851895.1 Orthonychiurus folsomi | reverse complement strand
CTAATTCCAAGGCGATCAGTGTTTTGGCAAAATTGGGTTTGAGTGACTGGTTTCTTTTGAATTTGATTCGACTCAATTTGGATCATCGGACATTCAATGAACTCATTGAACAAATGTACGAAGACCTCGTTTAGGGACTTCGTGCAAGGCAACTATACAGTAGGCTAGGTTAATAATTTTATTTCAAATTCAAAAAAAATATGATAGGATTTCCCCTTTTGAGCTCAGAGGAAATTGTTTGGAATCTGGACTGCCGGCTATGTATGTGTGAGTATATGCATTACACGAGCATGGTATAGTATGCCGGGTGCCCTTGATGTTAATTGACACCCTAATACCTAAAATAAATACGTATCGTACATGTGTACTGTATCGAATTAACCACGGTTGTCTTTCCTTGTACAGTAGTTAATTGAGTTGCAAGGTTTTGCGGACATGGACGGGATTATTATGCAAACACACTTACATTGTATTTCAATTGCTTGCTATGTAGTGCTCGACTTTTATATTCCACCTTCTGCTACGATGGTTGTGCCAATTTAAAGTTGAACGCTTGAACGGTACACTGCAATGCATAAAGGGATGCATAGAACACAGGAAACAAGACTCCGAATACTTAAATAGTATAAAAAAGCTTTGCAAGTCTGGTCTGAATACATGCTCACACATAACTTGGGAGCTAAAAGCACGTGGCTAGTAGAGAATTTGTGCAGAACGGATTAGCAATGACAATGAGGACAGGGTATTACGTATGTACGAATAATATGTAAAAAAAAGCCAGAATCAAGATTTATATAACAATACAGTCTGTCTAACTTACAAGGTGATACAGTAAAAAAACAAAATGAACAAAAAATTTGTGTTGTGACGCACTACGCACCTCGGGGTGTAAAATCTCAACATTTTTGCGAACAGGAGTTCCACGGATGCAACCTGCGGAGTGCAAATACATATCTTTCTGGTGGAAAAATTATTGTGTTCAGCCGTTCGTGCGGATTTGGACATTCACTTGATTACAGGGTCCATTGTTTCCAAGGACGTTTTCAATTTTAGTGCCAGAAAAATTACTCAAAATAAAGGATCTAAATATAACTCGTACACATCCGCCGGGATCATAAACCGTTGTAAACATTATGTAAATTTGCATTTAATAACTTCAGGCCACTCTGCGATATAACACTTGATGCACTGTATTGTGCAAATTATAATTGGTAAACCACAAATGAAAATAATATCGAACACATGCACAGTATCCAACTTTACTGTTTGCTGAATTTTAGCAACATATTCTTTTTCAACACAAAAGCATGTTAATACAGAAAGCGTTAATTTCTGTTCTACTTAATAAAATAACATTCTGCGTTATGTTATATATTTCAACTAATTATAAATATTATTGGAAGAGGAAAATACTAGCGGCTCCTTGGTGTCCTCATCAATATCTTTGGATTTTACATAATCAGGTGGAGGAGTGTTTGGGGTCATAGGTGGAGAGTTTTCTCGGATCAATTTATTAATGCTTTCACAGAATTCGCCAAGCCGCATACCGTTGACATTTCCTGCAATCCTTTTCAAGACAAAATAATCAGGATAGCTGAGTCGATTGGAGAAGCATCGGAATTGATCCTTGCCATCCCTCATTAATTGCCTCTCAAATATCATATTTCTTAGGGTTGGAACAAAGGCAACGGCGAGTCGGTACAAGAGGGACAGTCCACCGATAACAGCCAAAATCACAAACCAAAACCTGCAAACAACAAAATTGCATTAAATTAATGCATTTCTAATTAACACCCGACAGATAATTTGAACCATAAATATTCATGACTTCACGAGTCCACCCTGAGGAAATGGTGGGTGTAATATTATAATTTGAGCCACTCCCAAATTAAAGCATGATTCTTAATTGACCTTTGCCCAAAAACTCACCAGAGAAATGTATAAACCTTCTCATTCACTATGTTCATAGTGAGGATGCACATGACATCATAGTTGATCAGATTTCCACTTGGCCCATACTTGTGAAAGTCACACTTGGTCACCTTGGGAAAAACTCTACTCATGGGATCAATCCGGTTCTCTGGATCTTCGGATAGAAAACTGAGGACTTCGGTCCCGTAAGTTGAAAATTCATTCCCCAAGAAAGAATCCGTTGCATAAATATTGATGATGACAACTGCAAAGTTGAGGAGTTCACAGAACACGTACATCAATGCGTAGGAATTGTTGTAGCCCAAGTAAGCAACGAAAGCCACGGCTGCTTTCCCTATTTCCGCCTCTTTTTTCTCCTTCCGTTTTGCCCCTTCGTCCCCACTCTCGTCAATCAGTTTTCGGTGCTATATTTAGGAAACATTAAAGTAATTATAATTAATGTGTATGAATCTCTGTTAAAAAAAGATACTACTAACAACATAGGCCAACCATTCCAGCAGTATACGTATCATTCAAATTATTACTTTCTATACATCTACACAATGCTGACTATTGGGGGAATCAAGGGTTTGTGTATTAAGAATGATAAGCAATGAGGTTAAATCTTCATTTCACAAAATTGCTACATGAAAATACAAATTTATCAGTATGAGGTGTCAGATTAAAAGTGCAAAGTAACTCCTTTATCAGTCAAAGGTTTAGTTCAAAGAGCATGGGTTCATTTTGAGACAATCTTGAATCACGTCAATCAAACTTGACACAACTGTAGATGAAGCACGACACATGAAACGTGAAATCAAAATTCGCCCAAGCGTCATAAATCAATTATCCAGTCAAAAACATCTTGAAGTCCAGTATACAACCCCTACAAGGAAGTTGTAGCCAGGCCTGGTAAATCAACATTCATGTAATGCACCTACTACGTTATAAATAATGCATTGAAAATAAAATTGAAAAAGTTTTTGCAAAATCAAACACAAACTTGTTATCTTTACCAACTAAGCAATAAAACTCGAGACTCCAGACAAAGATCTGGTTTATGTCTGCAGTAATTCAGTCCGACATCCACGTTACAATTCCACAACGTAACACATATGTATTTCTGTCTATCTAGTCTATGACACTAAATCTCATTTTGCGAACTAATAAATTTTGTCTGGAAATGATAGCTCTGATCGTTGACGAACGTGAGAAAAGTATAACCAGGCAACTTTATAGCGTATGTTGCACGGTGCACATTGTACATCAGTTTCTCAGTGTAACTCGACCAGGATAACGTACACTTTTAAATATGAATAAAATGGCAAATTACCTTCATTTTTACTTCATCCACAATGGTCAAATTACAAAATGTTTTGATGCGATCATCCTCCCATGCCTTCCAAATCATATACGGCATGTAGAAAAACATGGCTTGAAAAAACAGAACAAACGGCACCCATTGGTAGTATGCATGATAGATTTTCTCCTGATCGCTATCCTTATCATAAGTTCCAACTCCGAAATGTGCAACTTGTTCTCCCACAGTAGCATTGTACCTATGATGATGTGCAAATGGCAAATAAGCAACGGCATCCATATAATCAAGATTAGATAAATACATGCTGATTGCTACTAAGTAAAGTAATTACAGGTGAGGAAGTGTATAAGTACTCATGATGAAACAGTACTGGGCTAAAGGTTCCGGCCGAATGTCATCCTTGTGAGGGAGCACACATTCAATTGGTTTCCCTAATTGTGAACAATATTAACTTCAAAAGCGACGTTTATTTGCAAATATTGTGAACTATTACCTTTGATTTGCTGCAGTGTTACTAATCCACAGCATACGACAAGAAGAGCGACTGTGAATTTTGAGTAAATCCGAATACCCTTGATTTACAATGTAAACTTTATCTGATTTATATTTTAATTTTGCTTGAACTTCCTCCACAAATTTGGAGCCTATCAGCGCAGTCGCCATTGTCTCTTCTCCAGTTAATGAATCAAGGATTGATGCAACTAGAGGATGATGTTTTCTGCCAATTGTTAAAAACTATGAAATATTGGAAATTGGTACTTTTTGTGACGACAACGTAACACGTAGGAGCCGGGGAGGACGAGGAGCAATGTAAATGTGCTCCAGGGTTCAGGTGGGCAGGTTTCATCTTCATTATTATAATTGCTATCTTATCAATTTAAAATGTAGATAAAATGCTTGGTCTCTAGACTCATCCGGACTAAAAATGCTCATGCACATGGCCATAGAATGATACAAAGTAAATATTAAACATCCTATATAGAACCTCCAATCGTATGTGAACTGTGAGCGATCAGCAAACAATTTTGTTCACCGGAAAACATAATGCGTCTTCTTCCTCATAAAAATACAAATTTTGGAAATGCCAGATCACCAAAAGCAAAAATTAGTAATTCCGATGCTGCATTTTAGTAACGCATTAGAGGTGTTTTGCTTTGTGTTTCCAGATAACTGTCTGAAGTCATACCGCTTCTGAAAAGTATATCAGAGCTACACCCTACATTGCACATCACTTGTTGGAATTTAATTATATAAGTGGAAAAATGCATTTTCCGTCACCAATGTGAAAATGATGTTACGATTCGAAATCTTTTCCGATTAAAAAATGTCAACTTGCGTTAGTACAGCTTCTCTCTAATCATAGCTCAACTGCTAAGTGCCGTGAAAACCGGCATTTTCCGATGAGTGCAATTATTGTAGGTTTGCGTACTGCGAAAAGGTGGTTAATAAGTCACGCGATTAGCTATGCACGTCAAAATTGTAACTTTCCCAGCAATAATTGCTTCATGACGTAATGTGCTTAACGGTTGTCTCAGGTTGTTGGTTGCATGGTATCCGATTTCCTCGTGATTAGGTCTCGTGGTTTTGCCAACGACCTCGTGTGTAGGTTTACCTGACGAAACCATTAGATGTGTTTGCATGTAAAATCCACTCCGAGGACGGGAAGACAGAGTTCAACAATTTCCATACATTCGCATTCCTTTAGTGTCGTGACGGGACAAATATTTCCAATTCATTCAGTATCATTGTGTGGATTTTAATTTTAACCGACGACACAACACCGTTTATCGTGTGATTAAGTCTCGTGATGTTGCCTACACCTTAAATATGCATACCTGATGAAAGAAATACATGTATTTGCATGTAAAAGACGGAAGGACAGAAAAGGGAGTTCAACTATTTCCATATATGTATTTTCATGTGATATGTTGCGTTGCATCCGTCAAATCTTTCATTTTGAGTTCAATTCCGTTCATAGTTTGATTTAACTTTTGACCGATACAAAACTTTGAAGGGTAAACTTTACAAGGAAAGGAACTTGAGTTAGGTTTGTATTTCCTGGCTGATCACGACTGTTATTGTGAACAATGGTTTATGAATAAATATTTTCCTCTTCAAGTTTCTTTCTTATCTCAAAAAGATGAAAATTTTCCTTTCGGCTGAAAAAAACAATGTGACTCGTGTTAAAATATAGTTATTCCAAGCCATTTCTGGTGCCACATGCTATTATGCTTCTCGCATCTCCGTTGTACCCCTTTGCTCCATCCTTTCACATGAAAAATATTATGTTATTTGCCTTGTTGTGTGCTTGCTGTACGTCCTTCCTCGCCTTTATTTGTCAGTTGATGAAGTAAAATAAACCAGAGTTGGACTGAATAAATAAAAACTATTTGATAAGAAACGAGACAAGGTTCATTGGATGTGAACATACAGTTTGGTTCATGTTCATTCACTTCGATGCGATATGAGAGGACATTTTTCATGCCACGATCAAAGTAGGTCAATAAGTAGTTAGCGTTGGCGACTGGACTGGCTGTATAGAAATTTTAAATGAGTTAAGAAGAGCTTAAAATGTTATGCTACATATGTCCCATCCTCTGTCTTGCTAAGCTTGGGATCAGGAAATAAAATCAAGCGGTTTTATTTTGGTCAAGCCAATTTTCTAATGCTAGTGCTGCACTTGTACTAAAGCCATATGCCACTACGAGCAAGCCTTGTCTTAAAAAGTTATTAGACGCACGTGTAAGTTTTTTATTATTCAGGGCGAATCTGGAGCTCTCCTCTTCGCGTCGTAGTAATTAAGCAGAAGCAATGATGCAAGAGGACATCATTATTAGAGGGGCGTCATTGTTTCCGTACTCATTCATACAGAAGCCGGGCAATTTCCATTTCCAATAATTGTAATTCTAATTAGTCACACAAGTCATTGGAATTCATTAACACTCACTCCACAAATCTGCTTCTATATGTGTGTGGCACGGAGACGGGCGCGGACGGACGGAAAAATATGGCAGCCAATGAATGAGTAGGCTAGACTCTGGATCCAGAAAAAGCTGAAGTGCTCATCCGGAGTTTCCATCTTTGTCATGCATCAGAGTAGAGTGTCTCCTTACATAATTAAATTCCCACGCCTAAGCAAATTATTAAAGTTGTATGTACAGCGTTAAAAGCAAGGCTTTGTGGCTTGTCTGGAAAAGTCAAAATTATTTTAGTTCAGGGCAGAAGGGGGGTATCAATCATTCTAATCAATTAGCTGACACGTGTAAAACACCCAACTGCATACTGAAGCATATAGAATGCATACTTGAATAATTTGTAACTGGATCAGATTAATGCCGTTACAGACCATACTTTTACAATGTAATGATTCTGGGCATTTAAAATATTGTATGCATTGCAAAATACAAAGTTGAGTTTGTTGGTACAATGTTATCTAATTTTGTACTGCACTAATTTTTTAATTTTTAATTTCTCAACGGTATTGAATGCAATAATAGTTTATCAGGGGCATAAACGGCCGGCCATTAAATAGCATTACGACTGCCAACCAGTCAAGATAAAGAAAGTGAGGGACAAATCAAACTAAGCCTAGACAACAAAAAACTATTGCAAAAGTTAACTCGTTCACAAGGATTTTAGTGATTGGCTGAGAGTTTAAAATAATTACATTTGTGGAACATTATTATTACGCAATTATTTTATAGCACCAAGGGGAACAGTTACGGACATTAAATTCCCAGATACCAAATTGAACTAATTCTTTATCCAGGGACACCAAACCACTTGACATATTTAGGTTAGCAGAGCGTAAAACCAATCGGTGCTTTAGCATCTGCTATTGTGGTTTTTAAACAAACAAATTCCGAGGCTGGCTAAATGATATTCCGTAGTGACCAGCTAAAGCAACCCGGCATGGGATAGGAAATTAGCTTATGAAAATTGTATATGTAAGCTTATACGATCAATAATTAGTCACGTATTAGGAGTATATACTAAAAACATAAAAAAACACGTGTTGCGTGTATGTAGTAGGAGTGGCTACAAATCGTAAAATGCAATCGCATTTGTACACTGCGCTACATGCCAATTTTCAGGATATGCACAAGGTGTTAGGCGTGGTGGTCTAAGCTGTGACTGCGATACTGCGAATTGCGCATTCCTATTCTGCCAAATCAGGAGTATACGAAGATAAAACTCCTTTACGACTTAATTTAACCGGATCAAATATTCCACAGGATTTTGATAACGACGATGTCGTCAGGTGAGGTGGCGCGTGGAGATTCTGGGTTTCATTATAAATCATGTGCAAAAATAATACGATTCCATTTAATTACGGAAATGTGAATGCTCGGTAATTACTTTTAAAGTACATACTTGAACCTTGAAATTGAATGCTGGTGGTAATAAAATGCGAAATAAATAACTATGTAAATGCATTTCCTTAGAACACACCTCCAATGGAGTGGGAATTAGCAGTGTACAAAAATAGAACTGCAACAATTTCAGTCAATTTTTTATCAGGTTCTCCAGTGCGACTTGATCTAACTGAGCTCATGAATCATTTTATGCTGCAAATTACTGAAGCCTTAATAAAGCCTAAAATGAAAGAACAAGATTTAAGGGCACGATTTTTATCATTTATTATTTGCACAAACTGCCAAAAATGGTAAAATAGTATCAACAGAATGTACAAGTTATACTCTGTTGTCTCTCCACCCACCGCAATATCAGATTTAAGTCTGACATTGAACGCTCACGTATACATACATACTCATTATTGGTCAATTAAATTAATTTGAATTGGCTACAACAAACAATAACAGACTTAAATTAAACATAATATTATTGGTTCTACTTTTCACAATCTACTACGTACGTAATTGTTCTCTTACAAACAAAGGTTCCCCTTCACACCCAAGCAAGTCGAAGTAAAAAGTATCTCTTATCTTTCATCGCAACGGACGGGAATCTTAAGGCAGCGCGGGATGTCATATACCTTGAGATCCTCAACACACTTCACTCATTTGAAACGAGTCTCATTTCAATTTAACAAGTTTTCCTCATTCATATCCAGCTGCGCTTTAAATGAGTTAAATTTTATTACTTTTCACGTGTTTCTTCACCAACCAGACTACACCACCCTCTAAATGGGAACCTTTCCCTCATCTCAATCCGTTTGACAATCATAACTAATAATTATTATGAACCAACGAACACATGCGATTACACTAGCTTTGAATATTGCAAAAAAAAAACTCGGCTGGTTTTCTTTAAAACATTTGAGTTTATAGGCACTTTTGTTAGTACTTGTGGAAAAAAGGCGGGTAGTATCTTAAGGCACTAGATACGATTTAAGCAGACGCGATGCTGCGTAATAATCCATTCCGTTGTGGAATGTACGCATGTTAATTGCATAGTTCGTAAACATGGACTGTAGTAACAAAGTAGATTATAAACAGTTCGCCGGAATTGAGGACAAATCCACCAAATGCAAGT
Organism: Orthonychiurus folsomi; assembly: GCA_036851895.1. Taxonomy (NCBI): domain Eukaryota; kingdom Metazoa; phylum Arthropoda; class Collembola; order Poduromorpha; family Onychiuridae; genus Orthonychiurus; species Orthonychiurus folsomi. The sequence continues at coordinate 4,577 of JAAXYW010002940.1, read as the reverse complement.
ACCAATCATTACTTAATAAAACCTACATGTACTTACTTGTTCCCTTGTTAAAGTTTGGAATATTTCGGATGGTGATGTACCACGGTGTGAATTTGATCACCTGGTTAAATACACTATCTTCACACTACTAATTGATATGGTTTAAGCAGAAAGGCAGATATGAGCATTTCGTTACATGGGAGACAATGGAAGCATCTCTCAGTACACCTCGTTTTCTTATTTGGTTCCTATCAAATATCGCATCAACTGCTGCACTTGCAACCGAAATTTTTGTAATTAGCAGAACAATAAAGGAGTCAATCTGACCCGAATTAAACATAGAAATGTAATATAATGAATTCAACTTTAAGGTTGAAACTAGCCTGCTAACTGAAGCAAATCACAAACGTTTAATCGTTTTGTCGTTATCTCGGCAGGCAAAGAGAGTCCTCCCAGTGCAATAAAGTAATCCAATACAGTGACTTGGTACAAAAAAGATGAATTAACTAATTAGAGTCATTCTTTTCCTTCCCAGGCTGCCAATTTACTGACTAATGGAAATTTAAAAACACTACACAGTATCCCGACCCTCTAACCGCCGTGCCAAGTCATTGATGAGTTCTCTGTAGATGAGTGGGTCCATGTTCTTGCCCAATTGATACAGAATAAACCAGTCTCCGATTTGACATTTATCGGATATCATTTCAATTTGCTGGGGATCCGAAAGGCGGGATTTAGCTCTGAGGAGATACATTCGAACCTTGGGAAGAAGGACGACCCCGAGGCGGTACCCGAGTGCGACGCCGGAAATAACGGAAACGATGATGAACCAGAACCTGAAGGATAAAAAATCGTTTGGTAAATGACTTGAATTTGTTGCTTGTGACTGATCTCAGAGCCATGTGCTACTGTAATATCAAACTTACCACAAGAATACGTAGATCTTCTCATTGACAATGTTGAGCGGCAACACGCAAAGTCCATCATAGTTGACGATATTTCCTGAAGGACCATATTTGTTAAAGGTGCATTTCGTTACTTTCGGAAAAACTCTCGACATTGGGTCTCTTCGTTCATAAGGATCTTGTTCGGTGAAAGCCAATACTTCGCTTCCATAAGTTGTAAATTCATATCCAAGAAACATGTCCATGAAAAAGATTTGCCCGACGACATTCACAAAGTTCAAAAATTCACAGAGGAAGAACCGGAAAGCGTAGAAATTATGATTTTTGATATTGGCAATGAAGTAGTCCAGAATTAACTTCTTTCGTCCACATTTATTGTCTTCATCCACAATTGGGCAGTTAAGATCCATAACCAACATCTTAATGCGACCACCTTCCCAAGTCTTCCACAAGTACCTTGGAATGTAGAAGAGCATGGCTTGGAAGAAAAGAACAAAACACACCCACTGGTAGTATTTGTGGTATTTGGTTTTGTCCGTCTTGCTTGTCATTCCGCTGATGCCCGGATGCGGTACGTGTTTGCCTGAAAGCGGAAAGAGGGAAAATTACAAGACGCAACTCGAAAGTCGATGCCTGAGATTTCGGGCATCCTTTGAGAAGGAAAAACGAAAGCAACAAATTCATGCAAAACTTCCTTACCAATTTTGTCCCCGTCCTTTGACGGAATGGTGTAAGTTGAGTGGATCCAACAAAATGTGTCCATTATGTCACCTCCAATGGAATTGTCTACAATACAATCGATGGGATCTCCAATGTATTGCCTTGAGGTAACGAGGAGTGAGAATGCCACCAAAATAATAACGGTGGCTTTGTAGTGAAGACGGAACACATTATTATCAATGCAGACACTGTCTAGCTTTAGAAGCGATTTAACGGAGCCAAAAACATCAAACATTTTGGCAGTTTTAGTTTACAACAATTCACTTGAAAAAGTTTCACCAATCTACTAAATTTTTATGAACACTGAGCACAAAAAATTACTGTCTGAGCACAAAACGGAGTTGGAATGAACCGGTAAATGTGTACGTCTTACAAATCTAATCTAATTTAACGTTAATAAATTCAGACTTTTGATTCCAATTTGAAGGAATGGATAGCGTGAGTGGAGAATGTGCAGGGCGTCCACGGATCGCCAGAGTGACGGTGGGTTTTCAAACCTAAAGCCAAGGAAGGAAGAAAATATGTTTAGTTATCACCGTACGAACTCTGGGCTGCTCTGTTCAAGAGCTTTAGATTACAGTTGGGGTTAACACTGCAAGGGATGATTTCCCCCTAAACAGATCCCTCAGTCAATCTGTTTGCCTGTGTTGCCAAGTTAGCTCGTCTAGTGAATTGCTATCTCAAATCCACATAAAACTACTATCCTCGAACCCCCTTCAGTAAAATTACCAGCAAATACTCAAAGCAGAACATAACTTGATGTACAGAGTACTTGGGGCAAACCCCAATCCAACACACTCCCAAACATTTTTGTTCCCTGTCAGCTAGTATCCACGCATTGGCCACTCACAGCTTGACCTGAACTGTGGTTCTCAGGAATCTTAAGACGGACGTCTTAGCCCTCGAGTAGACTTGACATGTACCCAAGAAACCTCCTCCATAAGACATGATTCCTTCCTAAAGTCAGGCCCAAAGTTGACCAAAAACCAGTCCTTAATACATATCATCCCTTACGTCATGAGACACGCCGTCGTGCCTTCTTCCATACAATAAAACCCAATCCTAAAAAGATAAACTGGAATTCACCCCAAGATTATCATCTTAAACAACTTCCCTAGCACACATATCTAAGGAATTCAAACAAGGGATCATCATCCCTTTCTTTATTCACGCACCTCTTACAACAATCTCCATCCTCTCTACTTTTTCTACCTGTCTCTTTCAGTCAAACTACGTTCCGCCCCATCCCATCACGAAATATTGAAAAAAATTACAAAACATTCTTTTGGGGTATCGCTATATAGTGGCAGTGGGTAACTAGCGCATGGCCTCACTAATTGACCACGCGCTTTGTGGTTTCCATGAAATTGGAGTTAATGTGAAGAATTGAACCGTTTATTTTATTAGTTACCTTCTTAAGCTCGTTTACAGATTTGATGCAAAAGATCCAATGTTAAAGTTGAGCAGTCGAGATGTGAGGTTATAAATGTAAACTAAAGTACCACATCCGAACTTTGTTCGCTATTATCAGGAGGTGTACAAATCGACGTCAGGCCTGCAAAAATACATAGAAAAATTACATTAGGTATGGAATGCATAATACGTCACTAGGCAAGTGATAGAGTTATTGTTGACTTAATGACGAATTGCTTTTATGGAAAATAAAGTATGACTGTTGAACTGATGAAATGTCTGAAGCCTTAAGGACCCTGACTCAAAGCAGAAATTTTGAAAACAAGGCTATCTCAACAACACACCAAAAATGCCATTACTAACACAATTTATAACAATTTCCGAAATCAATGCGCAGATTATGACTATTTTAAAAAACATCCATTCATTCTAAAAGAGTCAGACATATGGACATGAAAGCATGCACTCAATTCTGTTTGTCTCACGCGTAATTTTAATATGGATTATTTAACCATTCCATTTACATAACATCGTAGACTAACTAGAAGCTGTAGTAAAAAAGCAGTGTCCAGTCTGTGGTTCTGAACTCAATCGTGAGATTTACTAGGCTTAACGGCTTAAGGATCTTATATAAATAACATTGCCCAATAAGCGAGGTGACCAACAAAATTTTATTTAACGTATGTCGCTCGACTCATACAGACTATGGCATCATCAATCTTTCTGAAACCTGAACTCCTTTGCAATAATTGCGCAAAGGTTTAGTATCAACGGGCTTTTTGGACTTAATTCAATTGTACTCTACAGCAGATTTGCATGCCACTAATCCAATGTTGCTGCGATAATACTCACAATGTATCCAAATCAGATTGGATTAATTTTGCTTAGAATATTTCCATTGACGATTGAGTTGAAAGGGCAGAAATCACACCAACTAGATAGGGAAGAGTAAGGATCACACGCAGACACAAGACAGATCCACCCGCAATCCATAATTTTGATTTCTAATATAATTCAACAAGCCATTAAATCAATTCGTCTTACACCTCTCGTCTCGTCATCATCTGCGTCGTAGAGAGAGAGGCAGACTTTTCAAAATACAGCACACCATGTTTTTCTAGCAACACAAGATGATAAAAAATTACCAATTCAAATCGAGAATTCAGCCGAAACAGATGGTCGATCAATCGTAATTTCAAGTGCTTTGGGATGAAAGATTAAATACAGTTAAAAAGTTCAAACGACATTATATCCTTTGAAAGGGAGCAAACTAATGTTGAGTCAGAGAAGTCAGACCTTCTCTTCCTAGTTTTAAAATTCCCCGAAAAACTAATATTATGTGTCATTGCCATTTAAAATCTGTGGAATCATAGTCCAAATTCAAAGGCAAATAGATCCACCAATAAAAATAGATGCATCATCGCGTGCCTTCTAGGCACTAAATGGAACGTCGTCATCAACACCAGCCATCCGTGCTTAAGAAAATATGAGCATGTATATTCGGCACATTCTTAGAACAATAATAATTGTTCACGGTTGACATAACTGATTAAGAACGTG
>JAAXYW010002939.1:0-13307 GCA_036851895.1 Orthonychiurus folsomi | reverse complement strand
CAGAAAGTTCAAATTTCGTGCAAACTAGACTCTGCGACTCTTCCCCACAAATTTCCCAAGGATTGTGGAGTCAATCTGCCCCGATTTCTATTTTTCGCATTTTTCGCACCTGCGTGCATACTTTGTTACGCATTTTACGCGTTTTTTCGCAGGTGCGTTTTACGCATGCGTTGCTTAGGAGGCAAACCATGTGTGCATCCCTTAAGTTGGAAGCAACATGCTGCGTCACACATAATACCATCAACTGCCATTAAGTAGGACGCAATGTGATGCGTATTTTTACTTCCTACGTAATGTCACCGCATATCAGGTTTATAGATAACTTCGTGAGGTACATGGATGCGGCACACCGCTTCTAAACGCCGTTTTATCCCAATCAAATTTCATCACCGAAGCGGTATGAAGCGGCATTTAGGCTTTAATTGCAATGAACGCAACGTTGCAAAAAGCCGAACAGAAAATACGATCACAATACCTGTGCAATATGCTAATGCGTATGTGCTCGGTAATAAATAATGTCAAAACATAATTTTAATTAATTAATTTCAATAATATGTTGACTATTGCAATTGCTAATTGCATGACTTCAATAATGTGCCTCAATTCAAGATTTGTAAGCTGTCTTTGAGTCTCACTCTACCCCTGCACCCTGCAACACAAATCGTGCAAGCATTAAAAAGCCATTAATTCTCACTAGAATTCCATTGATTGTCATCAGACACAGAGGATGGGCAGAATGTCGTTCCAGGGCAAAACCACATTAATATCCCCTCCCCTTAAATTTATCGTCCACCACTTCAGCTTTGAGTCGGAGAATCGCAATTACTCCCATCATCAAAATATGAAACCGATAACCCATCTCAGTACAGCAAACTATACCAACTGACCACGCATTTATTTATCCCTCCAACTACTGTTTCCATTCCTTCGTCCGTCGATCCACTCTTAAAACCCACAGTTTAATCCCTTCATTAATCTCCCTCCATCCTCCCCACAACCATAAATTTACATAAATGTAGGTCCACTCCATTCCATTCCTTAACATCAAAATTCTGGCCTCGACTCCAAGGATCCAATGGAAAATGCTCATGGGCATGGCATTTGATTTCCTTCCTCTTCCAAGTGATGACGACGCGACGACTTGGTGTGGAGGACTACGGGAGTTGAGTGCAATTCATCATTTGATAATATCACACCAAATCATATCCCATTACATGAGGATTTGGGGGTGTTTCATTTCTCCGTCCGTCCGTACCCCTTCACCGATTAAATCAAATTCAAATCAACATTCATTTCATGAACTTCTCCTCCTAATCATATTCAAGCACCTTATGCATGCATTGCATCTCAAATTCCAGTTGAAAAAAATACAACTTGTTTTTGTACTCTTCCTTCCTTTCTTTCACATCTTCTCCATGGGCAATGGGTATGCGCATCCGCATGCGCAGTGGCTACAATGCAATACTGTAGCATGGCATGGCATGGCATGGAATAGGATTGGGTGGACTGGATACTGGATGGATGGATGATTAACCTGATCCAACAGGATCCTCATAAATAAATCCACTTAATAAGGCCAACGCATCTCAAACGCTTAATTCTAATAATTTGATGCCTGTCCGAACCTCGTTTGTTGGGGATGGACTTGTTTGGGAGAGAAATGAGCCATGATTAAGGGATGACCAGTAGCCTCCGGGAAATAACTTGACAGCCATAATATGCATATTAATAGCGTGGGGTTTTTTTGTGATGGATGTAAAATTTGACTTTAATTTGAATGGGGTTTACAGTTTACTGTAATTTGCATTTATTTCCAGAATGAACCATCAGTTAATCTAAGCCTTATTAATGGATGGCTCAATATTGAAGTTAACGTTTGTATATGGCCTGAATTTGCCAAACAAAATTATTGCTTCAAAACACAATATAAATTCTGTCACTTGCTCTTTATCTTAGCTAGATTTGCACTTTTGCCAAATTTGCATACTCCATCCATGCATATAAATCCAAGTCCCACACGCACTTCCGATCAACCTGACCAGAAGGCATGGCAAATGATTCAGATTTGAGCTAAATCGTGCTAATTAGTAATCCAAGCTTACAACCGACCGTCCCTACTAAATAGCGTCCACCCGACAGCAAGGGAAACTTATTTATCCAAGGGAACACTGGGCACTTCCGGTTTTAAGAAGCCGGAATTACTTGGAAGCATAAATAAAGTTGTCTTGCGTTGTTATCCCCCGACCAAATCCAAAGACATGTTTATCACGGCAGGGACTCTTCCAAATTACAACCTAAATATACATTTCCTTAACCAAGAACTCTTGGCATGAATTCACTACCAGGAGTGACGGATGGAGCAGAGCAATAGCAATTAACACGGGAGCCTGTAATTCAACCCGGTTCTTTTCTACGACTCCCTCCATTTCCTTGTCATCATTACAGTAGATTTGCATGCAAACCTTGTAATCAGATCCTACCATTTCAAAAAGGACATGGAATCCAAATTTCATTCATTTGAAATATACGCTAACACTACGAGCGCGCACTTTTCAAATTTACGTTATGTACGTTTACGTATGCTCCGTTCGTTCGTTCGTACACATAGTAAATCATGAGTGGATCTCATTTACACAAATCCAATATGCAATGCCGTTTAATTGAGAGTTTAGAAATTCGGTGAGCTTGGGCTGAAACTTTACTTATATGTATGCATGCTAGGCTACCCGTTATTACCCGTACCCGGGTAAGTAAGTATTGAGGTCGAATCCGGGAGCGGGAGCTTCTCTTTGGTTGATGTGAGCTGGAATTTGATGAGATGATGATGAAGATCATTTTATACATTGGAGGATTGGGATTGGCGAAGGAAACGGGAGGCGGGCGGATGGATGATGATGGACCGAATTTCGGGGAGGGGAAGGGATGAGAGGGAAAAGGAATTACATGTGGGACTCCCAGATTAGGGAGGACAAAATGAGCCTTTCAACTAATAGCATTCCCCATCATAAAGAGATCTCCAGGCCCAAGAGACACTTTGTTCTGATTACAACGGACGACGGGGAAAGGCCATCTCCCCCTTCCCTCTTTTACAATGGAACGCCTTCCTCACTACGACTGCCACTGCCTCCATCACTTTATGACCTCTCTTTATTTTATTCCTCCTCCATTCCCCACCACTTTAAAACCCTCCCGTCCACCTCAGCTTTATGACTGCATCCATTATTTTGCCAACCCGTTCTGGATCCGATTTTTATTCACCATTTTATTTCAAAGCTATGTATGACCAACCGACCGTGACCCCACCAGGAGTTTTATAGGAGCGGGCAAAGGATTCGTAGACTCAGGGGTTTTAGTGAGCGGATGGCAAATGCCATAATGCATGAATCATGTTTGGTTAGCGCATTTAAGAGAAATTCAGTGAGAATCTGTGAAACAGATTTTGAATGTTAATGTTAATTTCAAAAGGTCAAGAAAGCATTTGCTTTCAGTCAAAATGCAAGCAAAGTTATTGCCAAAAACTACAGCGAATCCATGGATTAGCTAAATGTGCAAAATATTTTATTTTAACTATTTTTTATATTTTAGTTGAAATTAAATTGTTCGGCCAAACGTAAAAGGACATCTCGAGTTTGCCCTTGTTGACACCAAATTGTAAACTAATTTTTGCCAACTTAGGTTTGGAAATCGAGTGAAACCCAATTAATACATTACGGATGGCATGGAAAAAGCTAGAATGCCTTACGACGAAATATACAGGAAATTCAAAAACGGCTCTATGGCGTTCAACACAGTAGGTTCTCGATTTTCTCGATTTTTGCATTTCATCGTCAAATTATTTCGATGGCTAACGATCTAACTAAAAAAAGTGAAATAAGGTTTTGAGGTATGTCCTACTTCGTCGGACCCGCATAATTGTGATTCTCGATTAATGAACCAGGCTACAAAATTTGGCAAAATAAATCAATTGAACAGTTTTCTCGGGCGATAACTTATAAGATAAGTATTTAACTAATTTAACAGCTAAATTTCCTTTTTACATTTTTGTACTGCCCATTCTAAATTTGTAATCAATCTGAAACAAAAATGCTTAACTCACACTTTACTGGTAGCTACTAATACCATTTTACCAATCCGCAATCAATCAACAGGATTTGATCTAGTCTGGTGTCTACGAACGCGAACGCTCAAGCTTGCTTGCTTGTTAGATATGCTTAACTCACACTTTGCTGGTAGCTACTAATACCATTTTACCAATCCGCAATCAATCAACAGGATTTGATCTAGTCTGGTGTCTACGAACGCGAACGCTCAAGCTTGCTTGCTTGTTAGAGCCCTGAGCACGCACAATTCCGGGGAGAGAAAAATGAAGTGGAAGAACAGCAAACATCACACTACGGGATTTGAAGCAAACCATCACTTAAATCCTACATCCAAAGATGTCCATGACTGTTAAACACTAACGCAACGGCTTATATTTGCAGTTTGTACTGATTTTTAAGGCATTTTATACCGAAATAAATTATTTTAGTGACTATATAGAGACTAGGTTAAAAGTATAAAGCGCCTATATTCAAATTCAGAAGTGTGGCTATTTCTTTCCGATGGGACTTTATTAATAAAAATGTAGTTTATGGCAAAACAATAACTGCCGACACACGAGGTGATCAGAACCTGGCTTGTTCCTTCGCCGAATTGGCTAAGGGTTTGAGCATTCATACTAAAGAAATGAGCCTTTGAAGTATGATCTGAATTTAAGTTCACGTTTCATCTAACCTAGCCATGGAATGGGCAGCAATACCTCGACCCGCCTCTCGAACCAAGCATCGGGTAACTTCGTAACTTTTATTTTCGAAAATTATTGCATGAATTAACTACAAGGGCTGGTGTCGGATAAGATTTTGCATAATAATTTTTAATCATTTGTAGAGACAAAATTGAAATTTTCTCTAGTTAACAATTCTAAGGTTAAGCACGCATAGTTTAGATAAATGGTTTAGACAATTTCTGTTTCGTAACAGCAAAGATTTTAATACTCATTAAAGAATTGTTGTACATATCAAGTTAATATTCAGATCAACCAAGCCTAATTTGAAGACCTCCACCGCCTTTCTTTTGGTTGGAACCGCTACCACCAGTTTTACCAGACTGCGCCAGTTCCTGTTTCAATTTCTTCGAGTCGGCATCGTCACTTGCACTCTTTTCAACCTTATCCTTGCATTGCTAGAAATACAAACATAATACGATTTCAAAGATATGAAATTGAAAAACACAATTATGATTTAATTCTATTTTCTGTCAAATTCATTACCTCCTTTCGCACTTGGAAGACGCATGAGAAAAATTTCTTAAACCGCTTGCAACGAATGTTGTCTTTTACGTCATGGTCAAGTTCTGTAAGACAAATACAATTCTTAATACAATGATATGATTTAGACCATTTAAGTTATTTATTTGCAAAAATAGTAATAAAATTTTGCATACCCTTAGCGCATTGCTTCGTGTTCTTCATAATTCTCAACATATTGATTTCAAGTTTACCATCAAATTCTTCTTCAGTTGTTTGCTCGAATTTTTTGGAATTGTACTCTTCGTCTTCACTAAGCTGTAACATCAAAGAAAAAGGAATTTGTATAACAATATTTTCGATAGGGTATTGTTTTAATTGTGACGTGTTTTTGTGGCTTACGAAACCCATGGTCTTCCATATGCAATGATGCTCGCACTACAAAAGTTAAGTCAAAAGCGTAACTTAAAATTCAATCAAAATTGCAATTGCAGTATGACATAAATAATTATCATACCGTAATGCCTTTCTTCGGATTGTCAAGTTTCTCTCGGGAATCTTCAGATTTCTTTCGAAAATCTTCACATTCCTTAGAAGCATCCCTCAAGGCCCTTGGATAAGTCAACTTCTCATCTTGACATCGGCCAAACTCCGGCTTGTATTTGTCCATCCATTCGTCGCTCTTTTCGTCATCCTTAAAATAGATCAAATTTGGATTAACGGCTAATTAATTATTAGTAGTATATTTAAAAATATTTATGTAAGAAGTGGAGGTTACTCACCCCAGATTTATCGGCGGCTAAAACATACGAGAAACATAAAACGGATCCTAACACTAACAGAAATGACTTCATGGTTTTATTTTAAAGAGTATTATACTAAGATTTGCAATGAAGATAGTGACGGTCCGGTCAATATGAAACAAAGCTATCGGCTGATGAAGGCACCTCCCTTTATAGCCTCCTTGTTTTGAGGAAGTAAGTGTGCTGACCCAGTAAATTGTTCCAAATATGCTGTAAACAATTCCATGGATTTAGACCCGGAAATGAGGTGAAGCTAGCTCCTTCTTCTTTGATTGATATGTCTACATGACAGACTTACAGTGAATAGTTTAATCCAGGCCAGCATAATATTTTTTGGTCATTGTTAATGAGGTCTTCGTGTGCAATTATGTTATGACATATTATATATAAAAATTAAAATATGCTATTGAAATTTTGATTTCAGAATAAAAGGCTTTAATCAAATCCAAATGCTTTTAAATATTAAGTTCAATTTTTTTTTGCAATATCTTGGTCGTATCAGCGTCGAATAATTTTATTGTTAGTCAAGGAAAATCACTTCTCGCGTTTTCCTTACTCTTTCTTTGTGCAGTGCTGAAAATTGTTAATGTAAGCACACATTAAAGTTTCCTTCTAAACAACGTTTCAAATTAGTTTGATTTAAAAGTTCACCTTCTTGACTGATTCAAAGTGGCAATGAATGTAAGGTTGGAAGTCTTTGCAGTGATCATCAGTTGTCAATTTGCCGGTCGCTGATGTAGGAGCCATTACTGGATTAATTATTATCGCAAAATTAATTAAGCATAAAATTCTTACCCTTCTTTGCGCATTCATCATTATCAGCCTTGATACTCTTGTATGCTGTCTCCGGATAAACAGATTTCAATGCTTCATCAATCTTAGTGTTGTCCAATTTGCCGTCAGAATCAATCTAAACAAAGCAAAATAGAATATTAGTAATTTTATATTGTCGTAGACATTAATTCGTTTGAGTGAGCGACTTACAAGACCCAATTTTCTGAAAACGCAGTCCATAGCACACTAGAAATCATAATTTGCCAATGAATTTTTATACAAATAAAATATATGTTTTTAAATATCTGACTTTGTCCTTGGGTTCCTTCTTTCCTTCTCCGCTTTCATCTGAGGAATCATCATCTTTTTTGGTAGAATTGTGGCAGGCTCCCCATGCCTTCATCATTTCAGTGGAGTACTTCAAATCTTCGCCGAGACATTGGTGGTGTTTTTTTTTATCTTTGGCTTCAACTACCTAAATTTGTTCAAATAGTAATTTTAAATTTGCCAATTGTAAACTTGTTTTCAAAGTTTTCTTACAGAGAAACCGACGACAGCGAGAACTGCCAAAACGGTCAGAACTACCAGTTTAGAATACATGATGCTGGACCAAATTGTGATGCGGTTTTTTTTCAAAAAATTCAGATGCAAAGTGATTTTGTCATGTGTGCGTTATTCTTCCTTTTATACGATTTGATTTTGAGTCAAAATTGGATTAATTTTACATAAAATGATCGAACGTCATTTCATGTCCAATGTATTATTTCAATGCAAACCTTCCTTGTGGCATAAACCAACCGAACCCGACATGCTAAGGTATTGTACAGTCCAGTCCGATTGGATTTATTGTATGCTTGCAATTTGGCTGGCAATTATGTATAAAAGTAGTCTTTTTTGTCGAATTTGCCTATTTTAGGGAACAGATTTTGTCGTGTCATTGTTCCGAATAGGAAGTTGGCTGGCAGCAACACAAAGTCCATGTAATTAGGTGATCATGCGATGTGCTTTTTATTGTCACCGAACACAAGTAAATAAATGCCAGCACAATGTGCTTTGAAAATTTGTTTTTGACTTGGGCTTACAATAGCCAGCGGATAGTAATTGTCCTTCAAACTAAATAGACAGCACATGATATTCACCAAATGGTTCATTTATTCAATTGAATTTGATGTGTTAAATTAATTTCCATTCACCAGTTTGCAGCAAGTGATCCAGCCAGCATAGCATAGCATTGTTGCAGATATTTTTATGTTGGAACTTTCAAGTCTGGGCGGCACACCTGTTGGAATATACACGTATTTATAATACAATATTTGGAATAAACACTCTGATTTTTTTAAAGGTTTATAGTCTTACTGCCATGAGGCCCTTGCGTAGGCAATCGTGCAAGTCATTGTAACTGGAGCAGTCTCCTTCCTTCAAGACTAGTGTTTTCGCTGAGAATGCAATATACAATTCAGGCTTTCGCACAAATTTGTCGACATGTGCAATCTTAGTTCAACGAGACACAACGACGGACCGGTGTAGCAGGCGAAAAATACTACCCGGTTGAAAAGACTACTGTAGTACTTTCACCCTCAGGTACAAAATACTACGGTAGTATACTTATCCTAGGAAAAATATACTATTGTTGGGAATTAAATACACGTATAGTATTTCTATCCTAGGATGGATACACTACACAGTACTTGAACAGCGCAAACGCACAACAGTAGTATTTCCAGCCTTGGACCAATATACTACAGTAGTATTTATTTCCCAACAGTAGTATATTTTTCCCAGGATGAACACACTACTGTAGTATTTCCACCCCAGGGTAAAAATACTATCGTAGTATTTACATCCTAAGGAAGAGAATACTACAGTAGTACAATTCAGGGGTAGTATTCTTTTCCTACCACACCTGCATTACAAACAAATGTGTACGGAAGGGTTGACCAAATAATGTACAAAGCTACTATAATTTTCAATATAAATTCATATACTCACAATGCTTGTCAAGACAATCGTTCATGGCTGCATTAACGGCGGTAAGGGCAACGGCTGGGAAAAAATCTTTGCTGAAAGCTTCCATCTTGTCCTTAACTGGCTTTCCATCTGTATCAAACTAGGCGTCAAAAAGAAATAAAATGTAAAACGCATGTGAATTTGTTCTAACGTAAGTAAAGTACAGATGTCAACTTACCAAGCCAAGGGCTTGAGCTCCGCAAACTTCTGGACACTGCATACAAATTGAATAAGTTAAAATCATGCTGAAATTAAAATTTACTAATTAACGTACGTATTTCACAGCATTAATGTACTTCTTCTTCTCTTCATCAGTAGTTAATTTCCTGAACTCATCAGTCTTGGTTTTGTCCATACAACCTTGCAATTTGGTTTTCATGTCAGCCGGGATAGTGACATTGGCACCCATGCATTGCATGCCGCTGCCGTCGTGACTATGACCGTCATGCTTCCCCTTCTTGTCATGCTTCCCCTTCTTGTCTTCGCCGTCGTCAGCTGGAAATCCCTATTTTAACAAATGAAATGCAATTTAACAATTTTTATTGAATCTTGCAAAAAAAATATCGCACCTACCTGGACAAGGCAAATTGCAATGCCGACAACAATTAGAATTCCGAAGGCACGCATATTCTTAATAGTGTCGGTTTTCAAATTGTACTTTGAAATGTGTCAAATTTGGGGGAATACTTTGCTAAACTTTAAGTACATAGAATAGAGGAGTCTGGAAGTGAATTTGGTAGGAAATTGCTTTGTATTTTATACTGCTCTTCAGCGGATGTGACACTGTTGCAAATTCATTGTAGTCACTACTAACAATAAACGCAATTTGCAAGAATAGTGATTATGTCAACTTGTGATTACACCCAATAACAAAAACAGCCTCTGCCATCATTTGAATTACGCTGTTAACTTATACATTAGTTAACTTTGTTTAACCCAATTTGTAGGTTACTCATTCAAGTACGGATTCCATTGTAACACCAATGTCAGCGTCAGTTTTCCGGTGCAATAGAATATAGAATTAGGAGTCCTAGCCCAATTCTCATCCAAATATTTCGACGTTTGTTAAGAACTGGATAGAACAACAATACAAAAATTACAAGTAACAATACAAGTCCTTGCGTTTTGAGCTTTGAAATGAAGTAACAAACACATGTAACAAATATAACGTCATCTCATGAATAATACGATTTTGAATAAAATCTGCTTAATTCGAAACAAAATAGCTGCGTAATATACAAATACCGTGAAAATTGAAGCAATGTCATTCAAAAACTTTCTTTCAATTTCTACTGAACTCTATTTATTTTGCATTTGATTCGATGGAGTTACATGATCAATTGCTAGATATCATTTGACAACGGTTGAACTCAAATGCCTCTAGCTTCTATAAATTAAAATTATTTCATCGTATTGGTAATTAAATGCTAGAGTATATAATGTTTTAGGCTTAGTAAGAGCGAATCGCAGGTGGGACTTGGGCACACTCCTTTTCGTTTAGTGTGGAATCGATGACTGGGCGGTAGTCAAGGGTGACTTTCCCTGTATCTTCATCAACCCAGGATAACGTGTGTTTTCGCCAATGTTGTTCCATTGGTTTTGCCTTTTGTTCTTTAGTAGGCTTCGCGTAATCGTATTCATCAACACGGGTCTTAAAATCTTCTCGTGCATGAGCTCCGCGGGATTCCTCTCGGGTGGCTGCGCCAACAATAGTACTGACTGCATTTATCATCAAGTTTTGTAATTCAAGAGCTTCGACTAAATCCGTGTTCCAGATCAATCCACGGTCAAACAACTGTAACAAATTTTTTAATTCATAATAGCTCCAATAAAAAAAAAGCTTCACTTTGGTAAGTTAATTTGTAGTCTACCTTCAGGTCCTTCATTTCTTTATAAATACTGTCCATTTCCTTGACCCCAGCCTGCAGGACTTCACCAGTACGGAAAACGGCTGCATGAGTTTGCATGGATTTCTGCATTTTCAGCCGAAGGTCCGCGGTTGAAATAGTACCGTTCGCGTGACGAAGTTTATCCAGATTGGCAATTGATGCTTCCCCTGCATTAGGACTGAGGGGCCCAATGGTATCTCCGGGCTTATTCTCAGCGGCAATCGTTTTTGCACAAGCTCTTCCAAAGACAACCAAATCAAGAAGTGAGTTTGCTCCGAGTCGATTAGCTCCGTGCACAGAGGCACAACCTTAAAAAATTATTTATTATTATATATTTTGCATCAGCGTCTCTAAGCACAGTTTCTAAAGAAAAATAAAACTTAAAAGTACTGACCTGATTCTCCACAAGCATAAAGACCCTTGACAATTTGATCACCGCCAGACTTAGTGTACGTCAAAGCTTGACCTCGATAGTTGGTCGGGACTCCACCCATATTATAATGAACAGTTGGCAAGACTGGAATCGGCTCACGGGTGACATCAACTCCGGCGAAAATCATTGCGGTTTCTGAAATTCCTGGTAGCCTAATGCAAAATAAATTGAATTTGGTTAATCATATCCAACTATCTACTAATGTAATACAGTGCTTATATACATTTGATTTTCCTATTCCTATATTTTATTTGATATTTATAATCCTGGTTAAATCTCACCTTTCGTGTAATTGCTCTGGAGGCAAATGATGCAATTGGAGGTATACGTGATCCTTATTTGGGCCACATCCACGACCTTCTCGGATTTCAATTGTCATAGCTCTTGAAACTACATCACGTGAGGCTAAGTCCTTTGCATTTGGAGCATATCTTTCCATGAACCGTTCTCCTTCACTATTAATCAAGAAACCGCCTTCGCCTCTACACCCTTCAGTTATGAGGCATCCAGCCCCATAGATTCCAGTTGGATGAAATTGGATAAATTCTAAGTCTTGATTAGGAAGCTTAGCCCTAGCAGTCATGGCGGTTCCATCTCCGGTGCAAGTGTGGGCAGAAGTACAGGAGAAATATGCTCGACCATATCTAAATTTGTAAAATAATTATATTTAGCATTGAAAGCACCCAAAATCTTCCACTGCAACTTAAAACTCACCCGCCAGTAGCTAAAACTGTATTTTTCGATCGAAACCTATGGAGTGTTCCATCCTCGAGACACAATGCTATAACTCCTCTGCACTCGCCGTCTTCCATCAGAAGGTCCAAAGCAAAATACTCTACAAAGTAATTACAGTTGTATCGGAGGGACTGCCCATACAATGTATGGAGGAGTGAATGTCCTGTCCGATCAGCCACACAACAGCAACGGTGAGCTTGACCTCCTTTTCCGAACTTCAGCGATTGCCCTCCGAATGCTCTTTGATAAATCTTACCGTCGTTAGTTCGACTAAATGGCATTCCTACAGAGGGATACAAAAAAGCAATTACCAAACCACTCCACTTAACATGAAGTTCGTCATCATTTTTTTCAAATAAAGGAATGGAATAAATATCTAACACATGAGGCATAAAAAAATTGGAGTCTTACAACTTATCTGATTTTGACTTACTACTTACCATAGTTTTCTAATTCGACTACAGCTTTGGGGGCTTCTCGGGTCATATAATGGATTGCATCTTGATCACCCAACCAATCGGAGCCTTTGACAGTATCATACATATGCCACCTCCAATCATCACCCTCCATATTTCCAAGGGCTGCATTAATGCCTCCTTGTGCAGCAACGGTGTGTGATCTTGTTGGAAACAATTTAGTAATAACAGCGGTGTTAAAACCTTCCTCAACTAGTCCAAAGGCTGCTCTGAGTCCAGCTCCTCCAGCACCGACTACGACTGCATCAAAAGTATGGTCTATGACTTTGTAGTCCTTTGAGACCTGGCACAATCCAAAAAAAAAGACAAATTAAAAAATGCACTTAGCCTTAACGTGTCAACATAAAAAATTTTGCTCTTCCACATGGACATGGATAACACTTATGAACGTCCAATTTACCCCAATATAGGCACATCGCCATTAGCTTGTGTTTATTCAATTACCTTGTGATATCCAGCTGAAGAAATTGGGACTGCTGCAGAGCGCCGCCCAATGTGAGACCCAATTGCACGGATCAGAGTAGACGACATTTTCTGAAGGACAATAACCGCTTTGTTTTATTCAAATTGACATTAAATTTCTTTTGAGTCAACTGATGACTAATTATAGACAGACGCATGGCATAAAAAGTAGGCATGTACCTATCGTCCGGAATGACCTTCACAAACTGCACTGTATTTCATAATTCAGTGTGTCAATGTTGGGCTGAGTCCATTGACTTATTACAGATTATTACGAAAATTGCTTTCAAAATGTCAAAATCTCTGTCAACTATTTCAAATAATTAGTATTGCCATTATTAAACGTAGTGCAACATATTACACCATGATAGGAAAGAATGCACTGAAAAATGGATATCTGAACTGTTTAATTTGGAATACATATCTCAGAACAGTTTTAACTCT